>JAXRKP010000009.1:0-65000 GCA_037039925.1 Doris montereyensis | reverse complement strand
CAATTTTCCTCATCATGGGCTGCTCTTCTCGCTCTTTCCCAGGAAGGCCGTCCCTTTCTGTTTCTCTCTTTCTCCACCATTTCCCAAGGAAACCGCACACACATTTCTATGGTCCTTCCTAAGATGTTTGCCCCAAACGTTGGCAGAAGGACCAAAGCAACTTTATTTGAAAACCTTGGTCCTGTCAGTACTGCTGTATGGATGTGAAACTCGGAAGCTAAGAAAAGGGCAAGAGAAGAAACTCAACACCTACCAAACAAAATGTTTGAGGCGAATCTTCAGGATAAGATGGCAATAACGCGTTAGCAACAAACAAATACTGGAGATCACAAACACAGATGAAATCAGCAGTGAGGTGAGGAGGAGAAGAAGGGGGTCATGGAAGCCCACATCTTAAGGAAGGAAAAAATGAAAGAGGATTATAAATTGGGAAAGCAAATGATTTTCAATCTTTATCTGAAATTGAAAATTGTGAATTCAAGGTCTGTTTATTCATGATGATTCACATACCCAACTCTATACCGTAGGTACCATTTCCTTGCATTGAGGAAAAAGAAGAAGAATGAGAGTCACGTGAGCCTTCACATGCTCATGTAGACAAAATGGTGGAAATGGCTGATCCTAAGGATAATAAAAGGACAAAGAGATGTACGGAATGGCAGTCGGGAAATGGGCATGGAATCTGAGGACTTCCCGGCAACAAGATGGCAGGATGACATTAGAAAGCACATTGACACAATTTGGCAGGAAACAGATGGCACCGGAGAATGTTTGCGGAGGGCTATCTCCTGCAGTGGTTGAACAATGCCGAATCATCATCATCATCATCATCATCATCATCATCATGTACAATTGAACTTGGGAGTTCATCACCAGCATTAAATTCTGCTTTATTAAATCTTAGGCAGACTGTTTCAAATGCAAATTTGATGTAGTTTGCAGTGTAATTGTTTTCTCATTGTATATGAATTGTTGACATAAGTTATCGTTTCTTTTTCTTCTTTTTAACTGCCAGTATTAGCTAGTGGTTAAGTTCCGGATTGGGGATCCTGAGACCTGAGTTCAAATGCTAGCTAGGTCCAACTATGTGTTTTTCTCAGGAAAGACACTAAACAAGAATTTTCCCTCTTGACCCAGCAAACAACAGCTTGGGAGTAAAAAGTAAAAACTGGCGTCCTATCTAAGAGTAAGAGATGATTACTTTCATTTGCTCCGCTTCATGCTATAGAAACCCGGAGAAACTCTGGCTCTATGGGCCACAACGACCTTGACTACTAAGTTCCATAACAATTCAACATAAAGTCTTTTGTTTCCTTTATTCCTTGTCTTAAGAACCAAAAGAGGCCAAAGAGTCTAAAGAGGTATCGCCACCAAGGTCCAGATTCTACATCCCTCACGACAATGTGCGTAAGAAATCTGACGCTATGCTCTTACCTGAGTTTGAAGATTGGCGGAAATTGACCAGCTTTAATGACAGCGGCCTGGTTTCCAACACAGGTAAAACAGTCTTGATGTTGATCATAGTTTGGGTTTGTTTGTTTTGAGTTGTTTTTCATGTTTTGGTGAGTGGATTTCTTTTTTCTATCATTACAGTAGATTTGACTTGCAGTGAAAAACCACAACTTTTTTTCTTTACGGTCGGTTGATTGTGCTTCATGGGCATATGGCTTTTTGGTTTGTGACTTTTCATCCCAGTTAAGCTGACTCTACCAGAGAGTCATGTTGTATTAGGCTTGGGCCGTATAAGGGATTATTTGGGTAGCCATTCAGACTCTGCGAAAGTAAAAGTGGGATGGAAAGCAATTGCAAACTGCCACATTATAAGTTAAATTTCAAATTCTAGGTTTGATGTCTTTGACACTATAGGTCAAATTTCACATTCTAGGTTTGATGTCTATGCTGTAGGTTAAATTTCATATTGTAGGTTTAATATCTTTAATGCAGTAGGTTAAATTTCAAATTCTAGGTTTGATGGCTTTTGAATTTCATGCTATAGGTTAAAATTGTAGGATTGATGTTTTAAGTTTGATGGGGTAAGTTGAATTTCAAATTGTAGGTTTGATGTCTTTCATGTTATAGGTTAAATTTCAAATCCTATGTTTGATGTTTTTGAGGTTTGATGTCATGCTATAGGTTAGATTTCAAGTTTGAGGTTTGATGTCTTTCATGCTTAGATTTCAAGTTTGAGGTTTGATGTTTTTCAAGTTTTTCAAGTTTGTTTGATGTCTTTCATGCTATAGGTTAGATTTCAAGTTTGAGGTTTGATGTCTTTCATTTGATGTCTTTATTATAGATTAGATTTCAAGTTTGAGGTTTGATGTCTTTCATGCTATAGGTTAGATTTCAAGTTTGAGGTTTGATGTCTTTCATACTATAGGTTAGGTTTCAAATTCTAGGTTCGATGTTTTTCATGCTATAGGTTAGATTTCAAGTTTGAGGTTTGATGTCTTTCATGCTATAGGTTAGATTTCAAATCCTAGGTTTGATGTCTTTCATACTATAGGTTATATTTCAAATTTTAGGTTTGATGTTTTTCATGCTATAGGTAGATTTCAAATTGTAGGTTTGATGTCTTTCATGCTATAGGTTAGATTTCAAATCCTAGGTTTGATGTCTTTTATACTATAGGGTAGATTTCAAGTTTGAGGTTTGATGTCTTTTATGCTGTAGGTTAGATTTCAAATCCTAGGTTTGATGTCTTTCATGCTATAGGTTAAATTTCAAATTGTAGGTTTGATATCTTCATCTATGCTTAAAATTGTAGGTTTGAATTTCAAGTTTTCAAGTTTGAGGTTTGATGTCTTTTATGCTATAGGTTAGATTTCAAATCCTAGGTTTGATAGGTTAGATTTCAAATTTAGGTTTGATGTCTTCCATACTATAGGTTAATTTCAAATCCTAGGTTTGATGTCTTTCATGCTATAGGTTAAATTTCTAATTGTAGGTTTGATATCTTTCATGCTGTAGGTTAAATTTCAAATTGTAGGTTTGATGTCTTTCATGATATAGGTTAATTTCAAATTGTAGGTTTGATGTCTTCATGCTATGGGTTAAAATTGTAGGTTTGATGTCTTTATGCTATAGGTTAAAATTGTAGGTTTGATGTCTTCATGCTATAGGTTAAATTTCAAATTGCAAGTTTGATATTTTTCATGCTGTAGGTTAAATTTCAAATTGTAGGTTTGATGTCTTTCATGCTATAGGTTAATTTCAAATTGTAGGTTTGATGTCTTTCCTGCTATAGGTTAAAATTGTAGTTTTGATGTCCTCGTGCTATGGGTTAAAATTGTAGGTTTGATGTCATACATGCTGTAGGTTGAATTTCAAATTGTAGCTTTGATGTCTTTCATGCTATAGGTTGAATTTCAAATTAAAATTGTAGGTTTGATGTCTTTCATGCTATAGATTAAAATTGTAGTTTGATTTGATGTTAAAATTACATTTGATGTCTTTCATGCTATAGATTAATTTGAAATTGTAGGTTTGATGTCTTTCATGCTATAGATTAAAATTGTAGGTTTGATGTCTTTCATATAGATTTAAATTTTAGGATTAAAATTGTAGGTTTGATGTCTTTCATGCTATAGATTAAAATTGTAGGTTTGATGTCTTTCATGCTATAGGTTAAAATTGTAGGTTTGATGTCTTGATGCTATAGGTTAAAATTGTAGGTTTGATGTCTTTATGCTATAGGTTAAAATTGTAGGTTTGATGTCTTACATGGTGTCGGTTAAATTTCAAATTGTAGGTTTGATGTCTTCATGCTATAGATTAAAATTGTAGATTTAATGCTTTACCAGACACCTTTCATTCTATAGGTTAAAATTTTGCGAATAGAAGATTTAATGCTTTACCAGACACCTTTCATTCTATAGGTTAGAATTTCAAATAGAAGATTTAATGCTTTACCAGATACTTTTCATGCTATAGGTTAGAATTTCAAATAGAAGATTTAATGCTTTACCAGACACCTTTCATTCTATACGTTATGCTAATTTGAAATTGATGTCTTTCATGCCATAGATTAAATTTCAAACTGTAGATTTGATGTCTTTCATGCCATAGGTTAAATTTCAAATTATAGGTTTGATGTCTTTCATGCCATAGGTTAAATTGCAAATTCTAGATTTAATGCTTTACCAGACACTTTTCACGCTATAGGTTAGAATTTCAAATACTAGGTTTAATGTGTTACCAGATATCTTTCATTCTATTTCAATAAACATTGCTAAGAGAAATCACTAGAGGTGCCTTATCAAGAACAACCAAATAAATGACCTTTTATGGGATATTTTATCTCAGAGACAGAGAGCGTGTAGTTAGAAGTTTCATGTTCTTCCAGTTCTGCTGTGAAAAACAGGGAGGACTGGCCTTTTTTCTTCTTCTTTCAAAACCAACATGTTGAATCCCTACCAACACCCAGCCACTGAAAAGTGATTAAAGATGAAGATGGATTTATAGTTTTTGTGCCCCACAAGTGCAGGCTTCCAGCTATGATGGATGCCATCGCAGAAGTGTTAGTATGACACGCCTAACAGGTTGCTGTACTGTATGCTCCCTAGGAAGTTGAGGAGGACTTTGAATGAAATAGCCTGTCAGAGGATACGTGATGTGAAGTCAGTTACCTGCGCTTGTTTGGGGATGCAGGCCATAAATCCATCTTTTATGTGAAAACATGACTATAAATCCATCTTTTTGTGTGAAAACGCAGACTATAAATCCATCTTTTATGTGAAAACGCAGACTATAAATCCATCTTTTATGTGCAACTGCACACTATAAATCCATCTTTTATGTGAAACTGCAGACTATAAATCCATCTTTTATGTGAAACTGCAGACTATAAATCCATCTTTTATGTGAAACTGCAGACTATAAATCCATCAGACTATAAATCCATCTTTTATGTGAAATTGCAGGCTATAAATCCATCTTTTATGTGAAAATGCAGACTATAAATCCATCTTTTATGTGACAATGTGACTATAAATCCATCTTTTATGTGACAATGCAGACTATAAATCCATCTTTTATGTGACAATGCAGACTATAAATCCATCTTTATGGCAAAAAAAAGAATGACAATAGTGGGGAAACTTAATCAGACATTTTTTTCTTAATTGGAGAGGGAGAAGCAATAGTGAATATATAATGGCTGAGCACACAGGAGAAATAGTCACATACAGAGAGAGAGAGAGAGAGAGAGAGAGAGAGAGAGAGAGAGACAGACAGAGAGACAGACAGACAGACAGACAGACAGACAGACAGACAGACAGACAGACAGACAGACAGACAACACCCAAAGTGTTGAGAGACACAAGAGAAATTGAAAGAGTGTAAAAAAAAAAAACCCAATGAACCCTCCCTCCTCCCCCCTCCCCCCTCCCCCTCCCCCCTCCCCCTCCCCCTCCCAACTCCCACCCATCAACCCATCAACCCCTACTCTCCCCATCTATTGATTGTATGACCTTTGACCTCCCCCCATCATGCCTTTCCAGGTGGCGTGCGTTGTTTAAATGAGCGGTACAAAGGTAAACACATTGTTGTTTCTTCTCTATTACACCACTGTCTTACCCTTACTCTTACTCTTACTATTACTACTGCTACTACCAGCATCAATAGAAAGACCGTTACAGTACCATTACTACTACTACTACTGCTACTACTACTACTACTACCACTAGTATTTCTTTTTATGCGTTACACATAATATTATGCCAGTAACACCTATAGTAATGACCATGATAATAATAATAATAATAATAATTTCTTCTACTTTTTATAAGAAATGTTTTTAACAACAATGCCACAGTATTTATTTATATTTGCTGGTAGGTAGTCTTTGGGTGTTGTTGTTTTTGGTGTCGTCTCGTCGATTTGTTTGTTGGTTTGTTTGCATTTTTTTTTTGCTTGCAATCATAATGCAACCTTGCAGCCTTGGACGAGGAGCAAAATTCTCTCTTTTCACTCTCGTTTAAAAACATTTTTTGTTTCCCTTTTGTTTTGTTGTCAGGAGTCGTTGTTTTTTCAGGGTTTGGTGTTGGCTTTTAATGGCTGTTGTTTAAAAGAGACAAAAACCAGTATATTAAGATTTGTAGTGATGTTTTTAAAAAAATAGTTTGGTTGTTTTAAAAAGTGGGAGGGGGGGAATGCTATTTGTTTGCTTTTTGTTTTTGGAAAAGAGGGCAGGGGAGGGAGGGAGGGAGGGAGGGAGGGAGGGAGGGAGGGAGGGGGAGGGAGGGAGGGAGAGAGAGAGAGAGAGAGAGAGAGAGAGAGAGAGAGAGAGAGAGAGAGAGAGAGAGAGAGAGGAGGAGAGGAGGGAGGGAGAGAGACAGAGAGAGAGGAGAGAGAGAGAGGAGGAGGAAGTGAGGAGGGAGGGGAGGGAGGGAGAGAGATAGAGGGAAAGAGAGTTCTTATCTTTTTTTCTTGTTTTGTTTTGGCTTGGGGTTTTTTTCCAGGGGTTTTTAATGGACGATTTATAAATTCATGGAGTTGTTTCCTTCCTATTTTACAATTGCATTTTGTTGTGTAGATGATAGCTGCTTTTGTCTCTCTGGACTTTTCAAAACGTTTAATTCTGTTATGGATGTTTTTTCAAAGTCTTACAGTATACAGTAAAACTGCCTTGATGTAGCTTTTTGTTTTGTTTGGTTTGTTGGGTTTGGGTTTTTTTTCTTCTTCTGGAGCTTGCTCTCTATCATGCTATCAGACTTTCTGATTTTTGCATTTTTGAAATTTTCATTGTCTTTTCCAAAACAAAATTTTGGTTGCTGCCCCTCACATAATATTTGCTTTATTTTCTTTCTTTAATGTGTTTTTCTTTTCTTTTCATTGCTTGTGAAATGTCTTTTTTCACCTTTCTTTTGCCTGTCGAATGGTTGGCTGTCGGCTGCTGTCGGTTTTTCCCTACCTCTTACTGTCCGGGGTTGTTGTTTTTTTTCCATTTTCACACTGTCTTTCATATCTTGTTTCTTCCTCTTAATTCGCCCTGATATCATCGCATATGATTGTGAAGCATTTCTGTGACATTGGGGGTGTCTAAGAATTTCTGTGACAATGGGGGTGTGACAATGGGCAGTCTAGGCAGCATTTCTGTGACAATGGGGGTGTCTAGGCAGTATTTCTGTGACAATGTAGGGTGTCTAGGCAGCATTTCTGTGACAATGGGGGTGTCTAGGCAGTATTTCTGTGACAATGGGGGTGTCTAGGCAGCATTTCTGTGACAATGGGGGTGTCTAGGCAGCATTTCTGTGACAATGTGGGTGTCTAGGCAGCATTTCTGTGACAATGGGGGTGTCTAGGCAGTATTTCTGTGACAATGTGGGGTGTCTAGGCAGCATTTCTGTGACAATGGGGGTGTCTATAGGGGCAGCATTTCTGTGACAATGGGGATCATTTCCGTGACAATGGGGGTGTCTCAGCATTTCTGTGACAATGTGGGGCATTTATGACAATGTGGTATTCTTCTTTGACAATGGGGATCAATGGTGTATTCTTCTTTGACAATGGGGATCTATGGGGTATTCTTCTTTGACAATGGGGATCTATTCTTCTTTGACAATGGGAATCTATGGGGTATTCTTCTTTGACAATGTGGATATATGGGGTATTCTTCTTTGACAATGGGGATCTATGGGGTATTTTTCTTTGACAATGGGAATCTATGGGGTATTCTTCTTTGACAATGTGGATATATGGCCTGTCTTCTTTGACAATGTGGATTTCTTCTGACAATGGGGATCTATGGGGTATTCTTCTTTGACAATGGGGATCTATGGGGTATTCTTCTTTGACAATGGGAATCTATGGGGTATTCTTCTTTGACAATGTGGATATATGGGGTATTCTTCTTTGACAATGGGGATCTAGCATTTTCTTTGACAATGGGGATCTATGGGGTATTCTTCTTTGACAATGGGAATCTATGGGGTATTCTTCTTTGACAATGTGGATATATGGGGTATTCTTCTTTGACAATGGGGATCTATGGGGTATTTTTCTTTGACAATGGAGGCCTGTGGAGCATTTCTCTGACAATGGATAATTTTTCTGATAATGGGTCATTTCTCTGATAATGGGTAATTTCTATGACAATGGGGTCCGTGAGCATTTCTTTGACAACGGGGCATTTCTCTGACAACAGGGCATTTCTCTGACAATGGGGCATTCTCTGACAACAGGGCATTTCTCTGACAACGGGGCATTTCTTTGACAACAGGGTATTTCTCTGACAACAGGGCATTTCTCTGACAATGAAGGTAATGGCATAAGATAATATGAAATCCCCACGGGAACAAAGATGAGACACATACAAGGAATAGACAAAAATATCCTGGCCACCATGGAAATTGAACCCGTGACCTCTGCGTCGGTGCCATGAAAAAAGCGTGCTACCAACTGAGCTGGGAGCGTAGTTAGCTCAGTTTGTAGCATGCTTTCTTTTCATGGCGAGGCAATGGGTGCCGATGCAGAGGTCACGGATTCGATCTCCATGGTGGCCAAGATTTTTTTCTGCCTATTCCTTGTATTTGTCTCTGTCTTTCTTCCGATTGGGATTTCATATTATCTCATGTCATTACCTTCATTGTCAGAGAAATGTCCCTTGCCTCACTATTTGTCTTTCTCTGACAATGGGATCCTGTGGAGCATATCTATGACAATGGGAAATTTCTCTGACAATGGAGGTCTGGAACATTTCTCTAACAATGGGGGCCTGTGGAGCATTTCTCTGACAATGGGGCCTGTGTAACATTTCCCTGACACTTTGGGCCTGTGGAGCATTTCTCTTACATTGGGTCATTTTACTGATAATGGCTCATTTCTCTGACAATGGGGCCTGTGTAACATTTCTCTGACACTTTGGGCCTGTGGAACATTTCTCTTACATTGGGGCCTTTTACTGATAATGGCTCATTTCTCTGACAATGGGGCATTTCTCTGACTATGGGTCATTTCTCTGACAATAGGTTATTTCTCTGACAATGGGGCCTGTGTAGCATTTCTCTGACAATGAGGCCTGTGTAGCATTTCTCTGACAATGGGGGCCCACGGAGCATTTCTCTAACAATGGGGGCCCACTGAGCATTTCTCTGACAATGGGGCCTGTGGAAAATTTCTATGGCAATGAAACATTTCTCTGACAATGGGGCATTTCTCTGACAATGGGGCATTTCTTTGACAATGGGGCATTTCTCTGACAATGGTGCATTTTTCTGAAAATTGGGGCCTGTTGAGCATTTCCCTGACAATGGGGCATTTCTCTGACAATGGGGGCCTGTGGAGCATTTCTCTGACAATGGGGCTTTTTCTGATAATGGGTTTCATTTTGTTCTGTCTTAGTTGAAGGTAAAATAACCAGCATGAAATGTTTTAGTGCAATGAGTGACGTAAGTACACAAATGGATTTTGTCTTGCTGTTGACCTGTTTGCCTGAAAGTTGTTTTTTTCCAAATGTTTTTAAAAAAATGTTTTATCGTTGGATTTTGGGTGGGGATGGGGGGGGGGGTGTGTGGTTTGGGGAGCTCAGTCTTTACTTTCCTCAGGAAATAGGGGTAAACAGCAATAAGGGACAACACCACCAAAAAAGTCAGAACGGACATGTGGACGTACCCGGTATAACCATTCGTCAGACAGCAAATGAGTAACATCTACACACTTGTACAGACATCACACAGTGAGATGTCGGAAGGAAGAAGAGAAGAGGAAAGAAAAGGAAGAGTTGAGAAAAAGAACAAATCAAAGAAAAGAAGATGATGATAATTATAAATGGGTTTGAAGGATAAAGGAGACAAAAATCGAGTTGGGTCGGGGTTTGAAGACAAAGGAAACAAGAAGTTGTGGTAGAAGTAGAAGAGCAAAGTTGTAGATGTAGATCTAGTTCTTTGGTAGAGTTGTGACTTATTGTTGTTTATGACTTTTTCACTGTACTTTACTGTGCTTTGGTAGAGTTGTGACTTATTGTTGTTTATGACTTTTGATTGCGCTCCACTCTTTTGGGAATATTGATCCAGAAACCATCTTTGCTTTTTTTTTTTAAAGAAATCGGAGTGTATCGTCAGATCTAGTGTACTAAATAGTAATTGATTTTAACACATTGACTATATTTTTATAATACTTAAAAATATTTACAGGAGGTTTTGGTTTTGAAAACGTACTTTTAGTTCTACATGAACAATCGTCCGAAACATTAGTCAGCTATGAACACTGAGATCACTGCCACGGTGGACAGATTACTTCAAAGAAACAAAACAAACAAAACAAACAAAACAAAAACAAACAAGCTACTCCACAGTGTTTTGATAGAATAGTGACTTATTGTCATTTATGACTTTTCCACTGTACTTTACTGTGTTTTTGTAGAGTGGTGACTTATTTTCATTTATGACTTTTCCACTGTGGTGACTTATTGTTTATGACTTTTCCACTGTCCTTTACTGTGTTTTGGTATAGAGTTGTGACTTATTGTCATTTATGACTTTTGCACTGTACTTTACTGTAGAGTGGGCCAATCACCTGCTTATCCAAAATCAACTGATTCAGAGAAATAATACGACATACCGGCGTGACCTTTTGACAATGAATATGTAAATGAATACGGACTGTGATTTTTGGAACATGGAATATTAGGACAATAAATGGAAAATAGATGGAATAAGCTGAAGAAATGGAAAAATTCAAAGTAGACATTTTGGCCATTACAGAAACGAAGAAAAAAGGACAAGGATTAGAAAATGTAGGATCAAATCAGAAGTAGCTGTCAAAGATTTAGCTAGAGCAGGACTAGGCCTCTTAATGCATAAAATCCAAGAAAAGCTACTAGAAAGTTGGAAATTTATAAGCCCACGGCTATTAGAGGTAAATAGTAAACCAAAAGGAAGAGAAATATAATTATTAATAGCTTATGGACCAAACAAAGATGCCACCAAAACAAAAAGATATTTTCGAAAACGATTTACAAATATCTGCAGAGAATCTCAAACTCAAACAGGAACTAATGGTTTTAGGAGATTTCAAACGCTAGAGTAGACAACAATGTAGAAATGTCAGGAGGAGTAATAGGTAAAGAAGGAGAGACAACAACTGCTCCAAATGGTGCAAGACTAATAGATTTTTGCCTAAAGAATAACATGAAAATAGCCCACACTTTTTTCCTCATAAAGATATCCACAAATATACAAGAGTAAATGAAAACAGATCTGAAAAGTCAATGATAGACTACATAATAGTTAGCAGCTCTTTTTTTACAGTACAATGGATGTAAGAGTAAACAGAGGAGCCCGAAATATTTAGTGATCATTACCTAGTAGTAGCCAAAATGAGATTATTAACTGAAGAAAACAAACAGAAAAGGAAAGAGAAGAAAGCTACTAAACTCAAAATAGAGGAACTAAATAAACCAATATTAAAACAAATATACCAATCTAGGATAAAAAGATTTATCAGTGAAAGGCAAATGGATCTGAATGATAGCACAATAGAAGAAAATTGGCAAATGTATAAAGAAATACTCCTCAGTTGTACTGAAGAGGTCTGTGGTAGGAAACAAATTAAAGGAGATAGAAAAAAAGAACAGCATGGTGGAATGAGAATGTCAGACTAAGATCAAGGGAAAGAAGGATGCCTGGACGAAATACTTGCAAACAAAGAGACCAGAGGATAGGATAGATTACGTGAGTAAAAGAACTGTCTATACTTACCTAGAAGTAATGATTAACTCAGAGGAAAACTAAGAGAAGAAATCCACTAGAGACTCCAAAAGGCAATGACAATATATAACCATCTAGGAAAGGCATTTATAGGTAAACAAGAATTGTCAACAAAAACTTAAATGGCAGTATACAACACAGTTTATTGTCCTACTCTCCTCTATGGCAGTGAAATCTGGACCTTAGACAGTAGGGAATACAGTAGAGTACTGGCAGCCGAAATGAAATATCTAAGAAGAGTAGTAGGGAAAACTAAAAGAGACAAAATCAGAAACACAACAATAAGAGATTAAACCAAAGCAGATGGCATAAAAACTAAGATAGAAATAAATCAACTGAGATGGTTTGGGCATGTAAACAGAATGAATGACAATAGAATAGCTAAATCAGTATACAGTGCTAAAACCCAAGGTAAAAGACCAAAAGGCAGATATCAGAGAATATAAAAGAGGCATCAAAGGAAAGAAATATAACTTTTTTGAAAGGAAACAGAAAATGCTAGGACATGGCAGCCTGGAGAAAGATCATCTCGAGCATCTGAACTCATACACCGAAAGGTCAAATGGGAACTGACAAAGAAAGACAGACTGTACTCTGTTGTGACTTTTCCAGTGTTTTCTTTGTAGGCGTAATGGTCGGTCCTCCTCTCTGTCCATTCACTCATTCATCTTGCTGTTGCCTGTTAAGTCACCCCTGACAACATTGCTTCTGGTCGATGGGGTAATTTTTTTAATGAAACACACAAGTTTTCTGCTTTTGTGACTGACATCTGCTCTTTTGGCTAAATATATTTATTGTTTTTTTCTTTCTTTCTGGGAGCTCTTCTAGAGTGGTAACATAGTTTTTTTTCTTTCTGGAGCTCTTCTAGAGTGGTAACATAGTTTTCTTTCTTTCTGGGAGCTCTTCTAGAGTGGTAACATAGTTTTTTTTCTGTTTTAGCTTTGATTGCTTTTTTTAACTTCTTATTGTTTGGTGTGCAGACGTGCAGTTTTTTGCTGTGAGTCTTTGTTGTCCTCTTCAGAGCCCATTTTAAAAGTTGTTTTTTTTAGCTTACTGTTGTTTGTTTCCTTTCTTTTGTTCTTTCTTTTAAGCTTAACATTTACAAACTTGTAGTGCCTTTGTTGTTGAGTTGAATGCAGCCGTCATAGTGTTGTAGCCATTTTTATATCATATGTAATAATATGATCAATATTGTTGTCTTCTCTTTTGGTTTTCACTGCTGCTGTGAATTTATTACTATTACTGTTTCATCCCTTTTGCCGTGTCATGATGGCTGATGGTTTTTATGTCGTCTTCTTCTTCATCATCATCACCACCATCATCATCATCATCATCATCATCATCATCCATCTACCAATCAACGTAAATGCCACCATCTTTGTTGGCGGTTGGTGGGTACTACTGGTAGGTCCTACTTCTTTCCTTTCACTCTTTCTCATATCTTTCCTCTTACATTCTCCTCTTAATTTGATTTGAGACCACCACATATGATGGACGGGGTAAATTTGAATGAGACTAATACCCACCATCGTTACTTTCATCAATATCCTTATCTATATATATATATATATATATATATATATATATATATATATATATATATATATATATATATATATATATAAAAAATTTCTAGTACAGTTGCGATTGTTACCTTGTTTGTCATATTATGTTTTCTCTCACCTGCAATGTAATTTCACCCAAGCACTGGCTCTGATGGAAGAGCCATACTTAAGCATGCATAGTGTATGTGTATATGCATGTATGTGTATGTGTATATGTTTAATATATATGTGTCTATGTATTTGTATATGTTTGTAATGTATACTTTATGGACTGTATTGTTAGTGTACCACCAAGAATGTCTTACTAAAGATGTTAGAATAATTGTTCTGGCATCTTTGGCGTTACTTTCCGTTCTGTGAGACCTTAGACATAATTTGTGATAAAAATCGTGCAATGTTGCCATCTTTCTTAAAGCCAAAGGACGGGAAACACGTTCGTCCCAACCAGACGAAAATCATCTCTCTGTTTCTTTGCTGTAGGATGTTTATCAAATCGAGCCCGGGTCGGCACCCATCGCCTCGCCATGAAAAGGAGAGCACTACCAGCCAAGCTAACTACGTCTCCAAGTCCGAGGAGCATTACGCTAGTGTCCCCTCTTTTCATGGTGAGGCGATGAGTGCCGACGCGGAAGTCGCGGGGTTCGATTTTATCGTTGGCCAAAAGATTGTTTTCCCGGTGCATCCCTTTGTATTTGTCTCGTCTTTATTCCTACAATGTTATGTCATGTCATTGTTTGTCACTTTCGACATGCCCCTTGCCTCACTACACTTTTTCGTCTATTGTTCATGTAGCTTGCTTTTTTTTTCTTTCTGTGTCAACGCTCAAACTTCAAACCATGCACCTAACTTTACTAACTAGACGTAGTACAATAACGAAAAAATTTGTAAATTGTTGGCTGCAAATCGCTCTCTGTGTTACGCAGTTTGTAAGCAGTGACGTCATAGTTATATCATGACCAATCATTGGCTCAGAATTATTATATTGTCCTAACTACGCACAAACCCATTTTGAGAAGAAGAGAAAACATCTCTAAGTTCTCTACTGGAAAGGGAATCTAAAGTACAGACAAAGTGCAAGTGAAATCTGAGACAATTGTATACCGAATTTGGTTGCAATTCGTTTGGCGTTTTTTTTTGTGAGACAGGACAGTTGATGACTGTGAATCTGATAGTGATTGTGATCTGATAATGATTGTAATCTGATAATCATTGTAATCTGATAATGATTGTAATCTGATAATGATTGTAATCTGATAATCATTGTAATCTGATAATGATTGTAATCTGATAATCATTGTAATCTGATAATGATTTTAACTCCAGAATCATTGAATAAATGCGGTAGGTAGGACAGTATAATTCTAAGCCGACACAATGTTGTCACAATGAAATGCACTGTTGCTAGCAGTTCTTTTTACACCACGCGAGCTCAGTGCTGGCGGGCGGTGTTCCTTCCACTTTTTGGCTTGTCTGTAATCTTGCTACAGTTTCATCTTAATTCGCTCTGGGATCACCACATATGGTGGACGGGATAAATTTCCATGAAAACAACCTAAACTCCGTTCTACCTCGTCCCTATCTCCATTTTCGAGCTCATGAACGGTGGGCGGGTTGACGGGCACTGTTGGTAGATTCCACTTCTTAACTCCTTCACTCTATCATCAGATGCCTTTCGTTTATCTTGTTGCTTACTCTTAATCCACTCTGAGATCACAGCGTTTGGTGGATAGGATAAATTCCAATGAAACAAACTAAAAAAAAAAAAAAAGGAGACCAACGAAAAGCTCACGAAACTATGGCCACGTTAGAACACAAATTTATTTCCAGACCTCAAGTCAAGATATACCATGTGCGTCGTTTATATTGAGGTTTATAACCAACAACAAGTGCTGGTTACTCAAGTCAGTAGAGCGTCTGATTACCAATTTTTTTCTGGCCCTCCTGCCGATCCAACAACAGTGAAGTAGGTAGCTATGTCTTTTCAGACTTGGTGAAAGTCAAAGAAAATCAGCGTGGAAAGCAATGGCAAACTACCGCATTATGCCATGTGCCTAGAAAAAATCAGGGTTCTGCGTGTGATTGCCCTATGCTGAAGTATGGATACTTCACTTTTCAACCAACAGCTCATATTCTACACTTTCTATGAAAAGGCCAAAACTGGAGATGTGACGGTATGACAATGTCGATAAAGGGCCAAAACTGGAGTTAAAACATAATAACAATGTCGATAAAGGGCAAATACTGGAGTTATGACATTATGACAAAAGGGCAAAACTGTCGATAAAGGGCCAAAACTGGAGATATGACGTTATGACAATGTCGATAAAAGGCCAAAACCGGAGATAGGACATTATGACAATGTCTATAAAGAGTCAAAACTGGAGATATGACATTATGACAATGTCGATAAAAGGCCAAAACTGGAGATATGACATTATGACAATGTCGATAAAGGGCCAAAACTGGAGATATGACATTATGACAATGTCGATAAAGGATAAAGCCAAAACTGGAGTTAAGACATAATTACAATGTTGATAAAGGACCCAAACTGGAGATATGATATTATGACAATGTCGATAAAGGGCCAAGACTGGAATTATAACAGAATTACAATGTTTATAAAGGACCAAAACTGGAGATATGGCATTATGACAATGTTGATAAAGGACCCAAACTTGAGATATGACATTATGACAATGTTGATAAAGGCCAAGACTGAAGTTATGACATCATAACAATGTCGATAAAGGGCCAAAACCGGAGATATGACATGACGATGTCGATAAACGCCAAAACTGGAGTTATGACATTATGAAAATGTCTATATAAGGCCAAAACTGTAGATATGGCATTATGACTGTCGATAAAGAGCCAAAACTGGAGATACGATTATGACAATGTCGATAGAGGGCCAAAACTGGAGATAAGACATTATGACAATGTTGATAAAGGTCCAAAACTGGAGATAAGACATAATGATAATGTCGATAAAGGGCCAACACTAAAGATATGACATTATGACGATGTCGATAAAGGGCCAAAGATGAAGTTATGACATAATGGCAATGTCTATAAAAGGGTAAAACTGGAGTTATGACATTATGATAATGTCGATAAAGGGCCAAAACTGGAGATATGATATTATGACAATGTCGATAAAAGGCCAAAACTGGAGATAAGACATTATGACAATGTTTATAAAGGGCCAAAACTGGAATTATGACATTATGACAATGTCGATAAAGGGCCAAAACTGGAATTAAAACATTATGAAAATGTCGATAAAGGCCAAAACTGGAACTAAAACATTATGACAATGTTTATAAAGGGCCAAAACTGGAATTATGACATTATGAAAATGTCGATAAAGGAACAAAACTGGAATTAAAACATTATGACAATGTTTATAAAGGGCCAAAACTGGAATTATGACATTATGAAAATGTCGATAAAGGAACAAAACTGGAATTAAAACATTATGACAATGTTTATAAAGGGCCAAAACTGGAATTATGACATTATGAAAATGTCGATAAAAGAACAAAACTGGAATTAAAACATTATGACAATGTTTATAAAGGGCCAAAACTGGAATTATGACATTATGAAAATGTTGATAAAGGAAAAAAACTGGAATTAAAACATTATGACAATGTCGATAAAGGGCCAAAACTGGAGATTATGACATTATAAAGGAAAAACTGTTATGACATTATGACAATGGATAAAGGGCCAAAACTGGAATTATGACATTATGACAATGTCGATAAAGGACCAAAACTGGAGATATGATATTATGACAATGTCGATAAAAGGCCAAAACTGGAGATATGACATAATGACAATATCGATGATGGGCAAAACTGAAGTTATGACATAATGGCAATGTCTATAAAAAGATCAAAACTAAATTTGTGACATAATGACAATGTCTTTAAAGGGCCAAAACTGAAATTATGACATAATGACAATGTCTGTAAAAAGCCAAACTGTAGTTATGACATAATGACAATGTCTATAAAAAGACCAAAACTGAAGTTATGATAATGACAATGTCTTTAAAGGGCCAAAACTAGACTTGTGACATAATGACAATGTCTTGAAAGGGCCAAAACTGAAGTTATGACGTAATCTATATCTATCTGTCCCATGACGGAGGCCGTTTGGGCGCTACCGATGACCAAATAACCAGTCTTCTCCACTCCATCCTGTCCTCCGCCCGTCTCATCAGCTCACTTAGCTTCAGGCCCGTCCATTCAATGATATTGTCGTCCCATCTCTTCTTTTGTCTGCCTCTTTTCCTACCTCCTCTGACAGTTCCTTGAAGCCCGGTTTTTGGAAGCCCTCGTTCTCTCACCAAGTGTCCAAACCATTTCATTTTGCGCCTTTTGACAGTGGTGAGGAGGTCCTCGTAAGGACCAATGGTTTGTCTTATTCTGTCTCTAACTTTTTCATTGTTGATATGGTCTTTGTGAAAGATACCGAGCAGTCTTCTAAAGCACTCATTTCTGTTGCCTGTATTCTCTTCTCTATATCTGCAGTTAGTGTCCCATGTTTCGCAGGCGTAAAGAAACACTGAGTGAACAAGGGGCGCACTAGTTTTAAATTTGAGCTAAAGGAGACTTTGTTGTCTTTCCAGACATAATGACAATGTCTTTAAAAGGCCAAAATTTGAAATTATGACATAATGACAGTCTACAAAGCTCCAAAACTGAAATTGTGACACAATGAGTCTATAAAGCTCCAAAATTGAAATTATGACATAATGGCAATCTTTAAAGCTCCAAAACTGAAATTATGACATAATGACAATGTCCATAAAGCTTCAAAACTGAAATTATGACATAATGACAGTCTTTAAAAAGCTCCAAAACTGAAGTTATGACATAATGACAATGTCTATAAAAAGGCCAAAACTGAAGTTATGACATAATGACAATGTCTATAAAAAGGCCAAAACTGGTCTTGACATAATGACAATGTCTATAAAAAAGGCCAAAACTGAAGTTATGACATAATGACAATGTCTATAAAAAGGCCAAAACTGAAGTCATGACATAATGACAATGTCTATAAAAAGGCAAAAAACTGAAGTCATGACATAATGACAATGTCTATAAAAAGGCAAAAACTGAAGTTATGACATAATGACAATGTCTATAAAAAGGCAAAAACTGAAGTTATGACATAATGACAATGTCTATAAAAAAGGCCAAAACTGAAGTTATGACATAATGACAATGTCTATAAAAGGGCCAAAACTGAAGTCATGACATAATGACAATGTCTATAAAAAGGCCAAAACTGAAGTTATGACATAATGACAATGTCTATAAAAGGGCCAAAACTGAAGTTCTGACATAATGACAATGTCTATAAAAGGGCCAAAACTGAAGTTATGACATAATGACAATGTCTATAAAAGGGCCAAAACTGAAGTTATGACATGATGACAATGTGTATAAAAAGGCCAAAACTGAAGTTATGACATGATGACAATGTCTATAAAAAGGCCCAAACTGAAGTTATGACATAATGACAATGTCTATAAAAAAGGCCAAAACTGAAGTCATGACATAATGACAATGTCTATAAAAAGGCCAAAACTGAAGTCATGACATAATGACAATGTCTATAAAAAGGCCCAAACTGAAGTCATATGACATAATGACAATGTCTATAAAAAGGCCAAAACTGAAGTCATGACATAATGACAATGTCTATAAAAAGGCCAAAACTGAAGTCATGACATAATGACAATGTCTATAAAAAAGGCCAAAACTGAAGTTATGACATAATGACAATGTCTATAAAAGGGCCAAAACTGAAGTCATGACATGATGACAATGTCTATAAAAAGGCCAAAACTGAAGTTATGACATAATGACAATGTCTATAAAAAGGCCAAAACTGAAGTCATGACATAATGACAATGTGTATAAAGGCCAAAACTGAAGTCATGACAAAACAATGTCTATAAAAAGTCATGACATAATGACAATGTCTATAAAAAGGCCAAAACTGAAGTCATGACATAATGACAATGTCTATAAAAAGGCCAAAACTGAAGTTATGACATAATGACAATGTCTATAAAAAGGCCAAAACTGAAGTCATGACATGATGACAATGTCTATAAAAAAGGCCAAAACTGAAGTCATGACATAATGACAATGTCTTTAAAAAGGCCAAAACTGAAGTTATGACATAATGACAATGTTTTCACACACAAAACAAAGGACACTTCTTTCCTTTCATTCTTTTGCTTGTCTTTCCTTTTTTCTCTTTCCTCTTAATCCACTCTGAGATCACTGCCTATGGTGGACGGATCGATCAATCAAACTTGGTGTGTCCTGTTAATTCACCCAGAGATCTTTGCATATGGTGGATGGGGTAAATTTCAATCAATCAAACTCTCTGTTTCCTTTTAACTCATCCAGGCATCAGTGCATATTATTATGGTTGATAGTGTCAATTTCAATGAAACTAAATGCATGCAGCATGTGTCTGTCTGTCTGTCCATCTGTCTGCTTTCAATATATTGTGTAAAAGTTTCTTTCATTTCTTCTTTTTTTTTTTTTTTTTTTTTTTTTTGGGGGGGGGGGGTTGTTTGCTCTGCAGTTGCCTTTTATATTTTTTCTTGGTTTCTTTCTCTTTTCTTGGTTTCTTTCTCTTTTCTTGGTTTCTTTATCTTTTCATGGTTTCTTTCTCTTTTCTTGGTTTCTTTCTCTTTTCTTGGTTTCTTTCTTTATTGGTTTCTTTCTCTTTTCTTGGTTTCTTTATCTTTTCTTGGTTTCTTTCTCTTTTCGTGGTTTCTTTATCTTTTCTTACCCCCCCTGGAAGGAACTACTGGTAGGTCCTGCTTCTTTCCTTTCACTCATTAACTTATCTTTCATCTTGCCGTTTCCTCCAAATTCACCCTGAGATCACTGTTTACAATGGATGGTGGATGGGATGGGAGCTGGGGGGATTTCATTGATACAAACAAACAATGACTTTTTGTTTCTTTGGAAAGTGGGAGGGATGGGCTGGGGGATTTTTTTGTTACTTTTAGTTTTTTCTT
This sequence comes from Doris montereyensis, assembly GCA_037039925.1. Classification (NCBI taxonomy): domain Eukaryota; kingdom Metazoa; phylum Mollusca; class Gastropoda; order Nudibranchia; family Dorididae; genus Doris; species Doris montereyensis. The sequence goes on along the minus strand of JAXRKP010000009.1, from coordinate 44,664 downwards.
TGTTGTTTTCTTTTAAATAATGTTCATATCCAGTCACTGTGTGAATATTTTTGGCAATGGTAAAGGATCACCATTGGCTCTGTTTGTGAGAAATCTGTTTTTCTCTTTTTTCTTCTTCTTCTTCTTCCTGTCCTCCTCTTCTTCTTCTTCCTCCTCCTCCTCCTCCTCCTCCTCCTCCTGCTCCTCCTCCTCCTCCTCCTCCTCCTCTCCTCCTCCTCCTCCTCCTCCTCCTCCTCCTCCTCCTCCTCCTTCCAATTCTTAGATCTGTCTTCTTTTGTCAACTTTGTTATGTTTTAGCAAAGATTGTTTTGTTGTTTTATATTTCTCTTGGATATTCGATTTTGTTTGCTTTACTTTTCTTTTCTTTCCTTTTTTAAATAATGTTTTTATATTGTTTTACCTCAAGGCTGAAGTGTAGCGAAAATTTTCCATTCTTGCCTCTTTTATATCAAAAAAATTATATTTGTGTCCAATCTTAAAACAAATTATATTTATGTCCCATCTTAAAACAAATTACATTTGTCTCCAATCTTAAAACAAATTATATTTATGTCCAATCTTAAAACAAATTATATTTGTCTCCAATCTTAAAACAAATTTTAATTGTCTCCAATCTTAAAACAAATTATAATTGTGTCCAATCTTAAAAAAATTATAATTTGTCTCCAATCTTTAAAAAAAATGTTTCTCGCCTATTGATTATGTGTTGAAGATGTTTTACTTAGTCGTTTACTCATTTATAATACATAGCAAGGATAAAGATAAAGTTTTTGATAGAAGATCAAAGAAAAGTAAATGAGTTTTTTTTTCCACTAATGTACGGGGTACAAAAGCTTTCTTTTAATTGTTAAATTTTTTATTATTATTGTTATGTATTATGAGAGATTTGTAACGAAATTGAAATGTAGAAGCGGTTCATTTTTTGTTAAGTGTTTTCATGTCACTGTCAATTAGTTAACTTGATGTTCAAGTGTTTTCATGTCACTGTCAATTAGTTCAATTGATGTGTAAGTGTTTTCATGTCACTGTCAATTAGTCAACTTGATGTGAAAGTGTTTTCATGTCACTGTCAATTAGTCAACTTGATGTGAAAGTGTTTTCATGTCACTGTCAATTAGTCAACTTGATGTGTAAGTGTTTTCATGTCACTGTCAATTAGTTCAATTGATGTGTAAGTGTTTTCATGTCACTGTCAATTAGTCAACTTGATGTGTAAGTGTTTTCATGTCACTGTCAATTAGTTAACTTGATGTGAAAGTGTTTTCATGTCACTGTCAATTAGTTCAATTGATGTGAAAGTGTTTTCATGTCACTGTCAATTTGTCAACTTGATGTGAAAGTGTTTTCATGTCACTGTCAATTACTTAACTTGATGTGTATGTGTAAAAAAAGAATTTGGCTTTTATTAATTGAAGCATTGATCTCTACACATCCCATGTTTGAATTCCAGAGTCAATCCATCTTGGGTTTGAAAGAGACAGAAAAGCTTTGCGCTAATGGAACTAAAATAATAATGTTATAGGCATAGTTATGTGCTATGTATGGAACTAAAATAATAATGTTATAGGCATAGTTATGTGCTATGTATGGACCTAAAAAAAATAATGTTATAGGCATAGTTATGTGCTATGTATGGAACTAAAAAAAAATAATGTTATAGGCATAGTTATTTATAAAATACATTTATTATAATGTGACATTTTTTTGTTATTATTATATTATCCATGAAACTGAGACGCTGGTGGTAGCTGAGTTGGTAGAGCGTCTGACTACCATACCACCCAGGAGGCCCAAGTTCGATTCTCCGATTTTTAAGGCTCTCCTGTCGACCCAGCAGAGAAATGGGTAGCCAGGCGTGTTCAGACTCGGGGGGAGTAAAGGCGGTGTGGAAAGTAATGGCAATCTACCACGTTAATGCCGTACGCCTAGAAAAATCAGGTCTCAACTCCTGATCTCACCCTACGCTCAAATCTGAGTATGAAACTTGCTTTACTTTTATCCATGAAATCATTCCTGGGATAAAAAAGTGGTTTTTTTATTTAACAACGTTGAATGAAAGTTTTAAATGATTTACATTTTACGTTTTTCTCTCTGTCCAAAACTCATAATTGATTTGTCTAAGTCTAAGCCATTTGATGACATTGAGTTTGAAGATTTAAGGGTGCATATGTAGTTTTTTTTTCTTTTTCTGTTTTTGTTTCTGTTTTTGTTCTTGTTCTTGTTTTGTTCTTCTATTCCCCATTTATTTCTTTTTGTGTGTGCTGTGGTTCAGCTGGACTCAAATAAGTAGAAGTGAACTGCAGTTCCTCTCTGAGACCATTATGGCCCATAGAGCCTGGGCTCACCCTGCTTTCTACAGAGTGAATTGAAGCAGGTGAAAATCGATTTGCCGCATGGACAGGTTGACGCATTACTGGCCGGCTCTGGTACCCGTTTGCGTCTGGGTTTTGAGTTGGGAACATTCGTGTTAAATGTCTCTCTCAAGGAATACAACGTCAGACCCAGCATTGCCCAGATTCAAACCCCGTAAACTTCCAACATCCCAGCCCAACCATTTGGTAACGGACGACACCCTAGCTCAAAGGGAAGAAAGAAGTAGTAATATAATAGCAATATTCACATAACAACATTGTTTTCAACTTTGTTGGAGGCTGAAAAGATTTTTGGCTAAACATTTGTTGGGGTGGGGTGCAATAATGATGATTATTTATAAAATAACCTTCCTCACAACGCCCACCATTTGAAGATAAAGAAATGAGTAATTTGTGTAACCACGATTTCACTAGCAACCAATGAAATTCTGTCACCTGCCTTGTCTTTGGTTGGTTAGCACTGCTGCTACTATTACTATTACTCTACTACTACTATTACTACTACTACTACTACTACTAACTACTACTACTTACTACTCACTACTGCTACTTGTACTACTGGTACTACTGCTACTACTACTACTACTACTATTACTACTGCTACTACTATTACTACTACTACTACTATTACTACTACTACTACTACTACTACTACTACTACTACTACTACTACTACTACTACTACTTCTACACTTTTTATTACTATTACTTCTACCACTACTTTCTTTTACTCTTTCGCTTATCTTCCATTGTGTTTTCTTCTAAATTCACCCAGATGTCACCAGAGGTCACCACAAGTATGGTGGATGGGGCAAATTCCAATTAAACAAACTTTAAAAGGTCACTTGCGTTGCCCCGCTGTGGGATGCATGAGAGGAGGGCGGTGGCCAGGGCGGGATGGGGTTTGACTGGTAGGATCTTCCTCTATCACACGTCTTTTCTTGTTTCATCTTGCTGTTTTCTTTTTTTTTATAAACTCGCCCTGAGATCACTGCCTGTTTAACTTGTTTAATTGGAATTTACCCCGTCCTCTGCACTGTTTGCGGTGATCTCAGGCTGAATTAAGGAGGAAGGAAATGGCAAGATGAAAGGATAAGTAAAAGAATGAAAGGGAAAGAAGTAGGATCTACCAGCACTGGAGATCACTGCACATGTGGAGGGATGTCATTTTCAATGAAACAAAACACATTTTATATAAACATATTATATATGAGAGCTTTGACTTATGATGGTTATTTTTGTCTTGTTCTCTCCCCCCCCCACTCCTCTCTGATTTTTAATTTAAATTCTATGTCCACTCCCAGCCACGTTGCTGCACAAATTCGTCAATGTGGAGGTAGATCCAGCAAGAAAAGTGACCGCAAGGAATTCGCCATGGCCAGGTACCAGGCGTACTTCAGCCCCAAGTGTGCTTTCGAGTTGCAGGTGCAATGGATGGTGGCAACCGGCTGTGTGCTCGGGGAGCTGGTGAGTCCGAGGAAGTGGTCCTCCTGCCTCAACTTATTTATTTATGTTTGGCAGGGGAGGGGGGAGGGGACAGACTTCTTGCGTGGGATTTTCTGTGTATGTCTCTCTGTCTGTCTGTCTCTATCTCAGTGTATGTCTCACTCTGTTTGTCTATCTATTTCTCTCTTCTCTCTGTGTCTGGTTCTTTCTGCTTTTCTCTCTCTCTCTCTCTCTCTCTCTCTCTCTCTCTCTCTCTCTCTCTCTCTCTCTCTCTCTCTCTCTCTCTCTCTCTCTCTCTCTCTCTCTCTCTCTCTCTCTCTCTCTCTCCTCTCTCTCTCTCTCTCTCTCTCTCTCTCTCTCTCTCTCTCTCTCTCTCTCTCTCTCTCTCTCTCTCTCTCTCTCTCTCTCTCTCTCTCTCTCTCTCTCTCTCTCTCTCTCTCTCTTTCTCTCTTTCTCTTCTCTCTCTCACTTTTCTCTCTCTCTCTCTCTCTCTCTCTCTTTCTCTCTCTCTCTCTCTCTCTCTCTCTCTCTCTCTCTCTCTCTCTCTCTCTCTCTCTCTCTCTCTCTCTCTCTCTCTCTCTCTCTCTCTCTCTCTCTCTCTCTCTCTCTGTCTCTCTCTCTCTGTCTGTCTGTCTGTCTGTCTGTCTGTCTGTCTGTCTCTCTCTCTCTCTCTCTCTCTCTCTCTCTCTCTCTCTCTCTCTCTCTCTCTCTCACACACACACACACACACACACACTCATCTCTCTCTCTCTCTCTCTCTCTCTCTCTCTCTCTCTCTCTCTCTCTCTCTCTCTCTCTCTCTCTCTCTCTCTCTCTCTCTCTCTCTCTCTCTCTCTCTCTCTCTCTCTCTCTCTCTCTCTCTCTCTCTCTCTCTCTCTCTCTCTCTCTCTCTCTCTCTCTCTCTCACTTTCTCTCTCTCTCCCTCTCCCTCTCGTTAGTGGGCTGTTGACCTGGACTGTGGATAGGTTCAACTTCTTTTTTCCCCCCACTCTTCTCTTACTTCTCTCTCGTCTTGCTGAATAATCTGCTTAATTAACCCTACCCGCGATCACTGCATATGGTGAAAGTGATAAATTTCAATGAACAGAACGACTGAGTAAACCTGTGTGATGTTTGGTTTGTGTATGGTAAAACAGATTTTATTTCTGACTGTGTTGTTTTCCTGCCCACAGATCAACAACTATGCCAGGCGGGCCACGCCCTGTGGCTTCCATTTCATGCCGATCCCCTGCGACCGTTTGCTTTGCCCTACACGGAAAACTCTGATCCCCTCAGGGGTCCCATCTTTGTGCCCTTAAACATGAAAGCGTTCAGTGAGGATATCTTTGAAGGTAGGCCAGGGAAGGGGATGGGGATTAGGGACAAGGAGAGAAAATGGGGCAAATGGGGATTGGGGGGAAAGAGAGAAAATGGGGCAGAGGGGATTAGGGGGAAGGAGAGAAAATGGGGCAGAGGGGATTAGGGGAAGGAGAGAAAATGGGGCAGAGGGGATTGGGGAGAAAGAGAGAAAATGGGGCAGAGGGGATTAGGGGGAAAGAGAAAATGGGGCAGGAAGGTAGGTCAGGGAAGGGATGGGGATTAGGGGGAAGGAGAGAAAATGGGGCAGAGGGGATTGGGGGAAGGAGAGAAAATGGGGCAGAGGGGATTAGGGGAAGGAGAGAAAATGGGGAAGAGGGGACTGAAGGTAGGCCAGGGAAGGGATGGGGATTAGGGGAAGGAGAGAAAATGGGGCAGAGGGGATTAGGGGAAGGAGAGAAAATGGGGCAGAAGGGATTAGGGGGAAGGAGAAAAATGAGGCAGAGGGGATTAGGGGGAAGGAGAAAATGGGACAGAGGGGATTAGGGGAAGAAGAGAAAATGGGGCAGAGGGGATTAGGGGGAAGAAGAGAAAATGGGGCAGAGGGAATTGGAACAAGTGCGGACATCGGGTACGGGGAGGAATTGGGAAAGGGGTGGATGAGAGGGAGTTGAGGGGAGGGGGGGGAAGGAATAGACAAAGTGGGATAAAATGGGGCAAGTGGGGATGGGGAAAAGCGGGGAACTGAAAAGGGGAAAGATGGATTGTTAAGTAAAGTAAGTAAGTGAAGAAGCTGCTTGGATGCTATTATGGCTCATAGGGAAATAATTTATCCTGGTTTCTATAGAATAAGGACTCTTGCCAGTTAGAGATTTTCCTTCCCTAGCACTGGGCTGGTACTCATTTGCACCTGAGTGGAGAGGAAAAATATGTGTCCAGTGTCTTTGTTAATGAACACAATGTCAGCATTGCCAGGATACCCCCAGCACTAGACAAAAAACACAATGTCAGCCCTAGCATTGCCAGGATACCCCCAGTACTAGACAAAAAACACAATGTCAGCCCTAAAAAGCACTAGACAAAAAAAACACAATGTCAGCCCTAGTTGCCAGTATACCCCCAGTACTAGACAAAAAACACGATGTCAGCCCTAGGATACCCCCAGTACTAGACAAAAAACACGATGTCAGCCCTAGCATTGCCAGGATACCCCAGTACTAGACAAAAAACACAATGTCAGCCCTAGCATTGCCAGGATACCCCCAGTACTAGACAAAAAACACAATGTCAGCCCTAGTTGCCAGGATACCCCAGTACTAGACAAAAAACACAATGTCAGCCCTAGTGCCAGGATACCCCCAGCACTAGACAAAAAACACAATGTCAGGAGATGATTCAGCCCCCCCATCCATCCAGAAACGGTGTTGTGGAGACACAAAAATGTCAGGTCCCTGTGCTATGCAGGATACTATCAGTACTAGACAAAAAACACAATGTCAGGATAGCATTGCCAGGATCTTAAACCCAGCACTAGACAAAAAAACACAATGTCAGCCCTAGCATTGCACATGGATGGGCGACACAGTATTCCTGAAAACACAATGTCAGCCCTAGCAAAGGTGCGGGATGCCCCGCAAACAGACAAAAAACACAATGTCAGCCCTAGCAGCCAATACTCCCGAGAAAGTCAAATGACACAATTCAGCCCTAGCATTGCCAGGATACCCCCCAGTAAAGATTAAAAAAGTCAATGTCAGCCCTAGCATTGAAAGGATAGCATTGGTAAGAAAGATTAAAAAAGTCAAATGGGGAGGTCCTGATCCTTGCAGAGTGAAAAACACAATGTCAGAAAGATAGATAAAGCCAAATGACATTCACTGGATGTAAAGACACAATGTCAGCCCTAGCATTAGAGGATACCCCCAGTAAAGACAAAACAAATGTCAAAAAGCAGAGGAAGACAAAGGATGACATACATACATACAAACTAGACAAAAACCACAAGTAGAACATCAAAACAACTTCAAACATCCTCCAGAAACGAATGGAGATCCATGATCACAATGCCAGAGACTCGGCAAAAATGACAGGTCCCTGCTATGCAAGAAAAGCAATCAAATGGTCAACGAGCTACCTTAATGCTTGGGTTTAATTTCTTTCTTTGGTGCAATCTACCCTCAAAAAAGCTTTAATTCAACTATTAACTACCACCATCACAGTAGTCCTTGAGATGGTGCGGCCTTTTACAGTCATGCTTGCCTAAGACTTGACATGCACTCTCTACAAAATGATGTTTTTAAAAGCCTAAAGATTAGGCTGAAAGACTTGGAACCATGAGCTCCTGGGTCAAATGAGCAGGTCTTAGATCCTACTTTGTTTTCCGTGGGAAAGAGCACTGGTTCCCCCTGCGACCCAAATGCAAAAAGGTCAAATCAACATATTGGGGTAAAAAACCTGTGACAGATTGGCGTCCTGTCGCCAGAAAGAGGGTGCTCTGGTAACCTGTTCCATTTCATGCTAAAGCAACTGAGATAAGCTCGGACTTTCAGAATGAAAAGGCTCTGTAAGAAAGATTAGAAAAAGTACAATGTGAATAAGCTTGATGGATAATGTAGCCTGGAAGAGAGTTAGTAAGTGGTAAAATTTTAATTCTTTACTTACATTCTTTCTTCTAGTCAAATGAGGAGGTCCTGCTGTATGCCATTTCAGAATGAAAAGAGAAAGGTGTGTTTTTAGAATTTGTTTTAGAAAAAGTCAAATCTCTGGGAGGTCCTGTGTCTGTCTGTCTGTCTGTCTGAATGAAAAGTCTGAGCTCTCTGGTAAGAAAGATTCAAAAAGTCAAATGACTGAGATCTCTCTCTCTCTCTCTCTCTCTGCTCCTCTCTCTCTCTCTCTCTCTCTCTCTCTTTTACTCTCTCAATGTGAATAAGCTCTGATGGATAATCTCTCCTGGAAGGGATTGAAGTAAGTAGGTCTCTCTTGATTCTTTGCCTCTCTCTCTCTCTTTCTCTGCTCTTTTCTGTCTGTCTCTGTCTGTCTCTTTCTTTTGTCTTTGTTTTTACTGGCCCTCTCCCTCCCTCCTCCCTCCCTCCCTCTCTCCCTCCCTCCTTACAATAATGAATTCTTCCTCTCTCTTGTAAGGAGGAGAAAGACAAGAAATGCTGCTCTCTCTCTCTCTCTCTCTCTCTCTCTCTCTCTCTCTCTCTCTCTCTCTCTCTCTCTCTCTCTCTCTTTCTCTCTCTCTCTCTCTTTCTCTCTGCTCTAGTCAAAATTGTGTGTTTTCAAAGATTTAACTCATAGTTTAATCAAGGTCTCTCACCATATTGTCTGTCTGTCTGTCTGTCTGTGTGGTTTAAGAAATTCTTTAATTTTCTCTTTGATATTATTTTCTCTTCATGTTTTTAAACACAGTGTTCATAAGTCTTTGTCTGTCTCTGTCGCGGCTATGTGTCATTAGTTTGTCAGGTAAGGGATGAGTGAAAGGAAAGTAGGGTGAAATCTCCCTAAAAAGGTCTATGCTCTCTTCTGACTTGTAGATCTACTTGTAGTTCTAGTGGTAGCAGTTGTTTTGTATGTTTGAAAAAAAACCAGAGTTGATGTCTCTTGTCTGCCAGCTGTGTCTCTGTCCTAAGATCAACGGTTCTGTCTAGTCTGTCTGTCTGTTTCTCTCCCCTCCAAACCCAATCGCTCCCTCATCTTTCTATAGTTATGGTCTGATCTTTCTATAGTTATGGTCTCGATCTTTCTATAGTTATGGCCTGATGATCTTTCTATAGTTATCCTGATCTTTCTATCTTATGGCCTCTCTTTCTATAGTTATGGCCTGATCGTTTTATAGTTATCCTCTCATTTTATAGTCATGGCCTGATTTTTCTATCTTATGGCCTCTCATTTCTAGTTATGGCCTGATCTTTCTATAGTTATGGCCTGATCGTTTTATAGTCATAGACTAATCAATGTCCTGATCACCATAGTTATGGCCTGATCTTTCTATAAAGTGATGGCCTGATGATCTTTCTAAAGTTATTGATCTTTCTATAGTTATGGCCTGATCTTCTATAGTTAAACACAGTCGTTTCATAGTTATTGCCTGATCATTTTATAGTCATGGCCTGATTTTTCTATAGTTATGTCATGATCTGTTTGTCAGTTATGGGGATCTTTCTAAGGAAGGGGCCTGATCGTTTTATAGTTATGGCCGGATCTTTCTATAGTTCTGACTTTTATAGTCTACTTGATCTTTCTATAGTGATGGCCTGATCTTTTCTGTTTGAAAAAACCTGATCGTTTTAGTCGAAGATGGCCTGATCTGAAAAAAAAAATCATAAAAGATCAATGGCCTGATCTTTCTAAACGGAAGAAGTTATGGCCTGATCTTTTTATAGTTATGTTATGACCTGATTTTTATAGTTATGGCCCTGATCTTTTTATAGTTATGACCTGATCTTTTTATAGTTATGACCTGATCTTTCTATAGTTATGACCTGATCTTTTTATAGTTATGGCCTGATCTTTCTATAGTTATGGTCTGATCTTTTTATAGTTATGGCCTGATATTTCTATAGTTATGGCCTGATCTTTCTATAGTTATGGCCTGATCTTTCTATAGTTATGGCCTAATCGTTTTATAGTTATGACCTGATCTTTCTATAGTTATGGCCTGATCTTTTTATAGTTATGACCTGATGTTTTTATAGTTATGACCTGATCTTTTTATAGTTATGACCTGATCTTTCTGTAGTTATGATCCTATAATTATAGATCTTTTTATAGTTATGGCCTGATCTTTCTATAGTTATGGCCTGATCTGATCGTTTTTTATAGTTATGACCTGATATAGTTATGACCTGATCTTTCTATAGTTATGGTCTGATCTTTCTATAGTTATGACCTGATCTTTCTATAGTTATGATCGTTCTATAGTTATGGTCTGATCTTTCTATAGTTATGGCCTGATCTTTCTATAGTTATGGCCTGATCTTTTTATAGTTATGGCCTGATTTTTCTATAGTTATGGCCTGATTGTTTTATAGTTATGGCCTGATCTTTCTATAGTTATGGCCTGATCTTTCTATAGTTATGGCCTGATCTTTCTATTAGTTATGGCCTGATCTTTCTATAGTTATGACCTGATCTTTCTATAGTTATGATCTGATCTTTCTATAGTTATGACCTGATCTTTCTATAGTTATGATCTGGCCTGATCTTTCTATAGTTATGACCTGATCTTTCTATAGTTATGACCTGATCTTTCTATAGTTATGGCCTGATTTTTCTATAGTTATGGCCTGATCTTTCTATAGTTATGGACCTGATCTTTCTAACGTTATAGATTGGCCTGATCTTTCTATAGTTATGCCTGGCAATGATTGCACATGTGCGGCAATTGTGCTATGGTGTAAGTGTAGGGTGATCGCACCTGTGCTACTATGGCACTCTGTGAGTTAAGCTGCCCCTGTGATCCACAGTAGCCAATTTTGTTTTTTTCATTTTTCTGTCTGTCTTTCTTTCCATCCACCAGGTTTGGCTTCATGCCAATCAGCGTCAAGCTGCCGGAAAATCTGACCAACGTGGGCGGGGAGACGTACAACCATCAGTACGTCCACTGCACTGCGGGTATGTTCATTTTAGTTCCCGAGAGCACGCCCGGCTCGCCGCCCAGGAAGCCGAGCTGCAAGCTGAGCAACAACACGACCTCAAGTCCCAAGATCGGATCCGATTTCAGTGTGCCGACACGCTCGTCGTCCTCTGAGCTGCACAGACTGTACATTTTGCGGCACGGTCGGCCCGAAGCCATCCCCAACGGCCGGGTTTCTGTGGTCCTGGAATTACATGTCGTCGCGGCGATGGCGATCGGGGAACACGGGAGATGAAAACTTCCAGGACACCATGCTGGCTGACTTCCGTAAGTTTTGCTCCAACATTGATGGAAGGCTTGCGGAGTTTTGGGACGGCTACAAGGCAAAGTTGGAATGCTAGGAAATAATGACACTGGTAAAGACAAAGAGTGAGCCAAGGGACATGTTGAATAATGACGTGAAATAGATATTGAAGCCTCTGCCCCGTAGGAGCTTGGTCGATAGTGTGCTCTCTTTTCATGGCAAGGCAATGCATGCCATCACTGGTTGGTTCTACTGGTGCCTAAAGATTTTTTTTGTCTTATTTTTTTTTACTTGTCCCGTCTTTGTTCCCACAGGGCTTCAAGACCATTTCATGTTATTTTGTTATTTTATGTTATGATTTCTTGTTAACGATACACGTGAATATTTGTTACAAGCGAAATGACCCCCCCTCCTCCCCTCTCCCCTCACCCCAATCAAAAGGGCTTCCCTCCAGCAACAATGACACCAAATTGATAACAGTTCATATAAGTATTAGGCGAGAGCTATACCATTCCAATTTTTTTTATCATAAAACCTGTTGTAAAGGGTGGCCTAGGTAAAAGAAAATCTACTCAGAGAAAGGAAACAATCAAGTGCTCCTCAAGCTGAACGTCATTTTTGACAGAATAAATTCTGCAAGTGAGTTACTCTTAGTAGCCTGGCGACAAGGCCTTTGACACGCAAAGAACGACCAGCTCAGAATTGTATATACATGTAGATGGTCTCTTTCCTCATTTCACAGTGCAATAATAATAATAATAATAATAATATAATGATAATGATTATAATGATAATGATTATAATGATGATAATAATAATGTTTGGATATGAGTGGTGTTGTTGTGTTTGATTATTTTAGGATTTTTCATGGATGGTCAGAACTTGGTAGATTACATTAGATTTTGGTGGATTCGTCAGAACTTGGTAGATTACATTAGATTTTGGTGGATTACGTCAGAACTTGGTAGATTACATTAGATTTTGGAAGATTACGTTTGGTAGATTACATTAGAACTTGGATTACGTCAGAACTTGGTAGACTACATTAGATTTTTATGTTAGAATTGCATTTTGTTTGATTTATGTTAACAATTTTGGTGATTTTGGTGGATTACTTTTGGTGGATTACATAAGATTTTGGTGGATTACATAAGATTTTGGTGGATTACATTAGATTTTGGAAAGATTATGTTAGATTTTGATGGTTACATTGCATTTTGTTTGATTTATGTTAACAATTTTTGTGGATTAGGGTTACGATTTTGGTGGATTACATAAGATTTTGGTGGATCTTGGAATCACTGCTTTGTGAAAGGTTTAAGAGATTTTTGAATGAGAAGAAAACACAAGAATAAGAGTAAGCAAATGTGAAATATATTTTTGTCCCTGGCTTTATTTGTGTTAGATGAAATGCTGTATATAATGTTTAATAATAATAATAATGATGATAATGATAAGAAGAAGAAGAAGAAGAAGAAGAAGAAGAAAAGAAGAAGAAGAAGAAGAAGAAGAAGAAGAAGAAGAAGAAAAGAAGAAGAGAAGAAGAGGAAGGAGAAGAAGAAGAAGAAGAAGAAGAAGAAAAGAAGAAGAATAAGAAGAAGAAGAAGAATAAGAAGAAGAAGAAGAAGAAGAAGAAGAAGAAGAAGAAGAAGAAGAAGAAGGAGAAGGAGAAGGAGAAGAAAAGAAAAGAAAAAAGCAATAATATAATTATAATTATAATTATAATTATAATAAAAAATAATAATAAAAAATTCACAAGTTATTCTGAAGAACAGAATTGAAACTGAAGATTGCGTCCAGATTTGTTACCTAACATAATTTTTAAACAGCAAAGGACTACTTATCAGAATAATTTAATGAGAATAAAGACATGACATGATCACATTAAAAACTGAATTACTGTTGTTTTCACTTTCTATTTTTGTCTTGGGGTTGTGTTATTGGAGTATTGTTTGGAATTGGAGTTTTTTGTTTGCTTTGGTGCTTTTGGTTTTATTTGTTAATGTTTTTGTTTGGTTTGAGACGTTTTGGTTCATTGAAATTTACCCGTCAAAGATATGCAATGACTTAACAGGAAGTGGCAAGGTGAAAGATGTGTGAAAGAGTCGAGAGAGAAAAAAGAAGAACTTACCAGCAATAGTGCCAACCAACCGCCCCAGTTTGTCCCAATTTAATTAAAATTTGCCAGATAACTGAGTTTTTGAAAGTATTCACTTGTTCCCAAAGTTCTATCAAGGTCATACAAGTCCATAAAGTCAGAGATTAGCCCAGTGAAACAGAACAGACGATGCTTTTTTTGTCACTACATTGCTTCATAGATAGGAGGCTTGTCTGTGGCGGGTTTTACCCCACATTTCATGCTGGTACCCATTAGCACCTGGGTTGAGTGGTTTCTTTAAAATTAAAATCTCCCTGTCCACCATATCTGGTTATCTCAGGGTTATCTAAGAGGAAACAGTAAGATGAAAGATAAGAGAGTGAAAAGAAAGATGTAGGACCTACCAGCAGCACCCCACCCACAGTCGAGTGGGAAAATGTGTCAAGTATCTTTTACCAAGGAACACAGCACTGCTATGATTCTGATTTGAACTTTGAACACACTAATTTGAATTCACCCCATCCATCATATGCAGGAAGTAGGCCTGGGCACTGATCGTTTCCGATTGATCATGAGCAGTGAGTGATCAAGGGACCTTGATCAATGTGATCGAGCTCGGAGCTTAAATAATCATGATCATAGCTGTGATCATGATCACTGATCACACTAATCGCAGCTATGATTAGGATCAAAGCTATGAGTGTATGAGCAAGATCAGTCTCGATGGAAAAAAAATGCTTCATGATCACTGTGCAAGAAGAGAAATCTGGGTCAAAAGAAGCGAAGGCGAGGCTGTCACTGTCACAATGATAGCATTGAGGGACGGCACAGGGAATGGATTTGCTTTCTTTCTTAAACTTTTGGTTTAGTTTTTTGTTGCTTTTTTCTTTACTCTTTATAGACAAAGTAGCTGATTTTCATTCATTTTCACGATCCTTTCCAGGTCTAAATCATACCCTTTATCAGGGCAAATGACACACAGTGTGGAAACTGGAAATTAATAATGTGAAAACACTGTCATTGTATGTGTCCATCCCAATTTCCGTTATGCCCATTAAATTAATATCTATAAAGGGGTTAATAATATAAACTAGTATAGTTTTTACTGTACACTTTGTTTGATCTTGCGTCAGTCAGTTCAGGTATCGGCTCAGAAATGGTGACCAGGAAATCCCTATTAAATGGTCCTTATTTCACAACATGTATAGAGCTGTTTTTAGAAATTGTTGAAATGATACCCTGAAGAGCTCTGTTTACTTTCAGTTTGGGACTACAATGACTGACTGTAATGTAGTCGGAAATTGGTGTGTTGAGGATATTGACAGATACATTTTCTCGATGCTACAAGCAATCGATCAAAGTATTGATACGTGGCAGTTCGTTTCACTTTAAAACTGGGATTGTAAGGAATATAAAGTAGTCGGAGACTGATGTGATGAATGATATCGACAGATGAATTTTCTCGATGCTATGATCAGTGATCAACGCCACGCGACTATGATCAATGTTTGAGCATCGACACTGATCAGTAAGCCATGATCATGAGCGATCAAAAAGTTCTCAAGGGTATATTGAGAGGAAACAGCCAGATGAAAGATAAGTGAAAGTGTGAAAGGAAAGAAGTAGGACCTACCAAGTAGCATTCGCCAACCGCTCACTCAAAAGAGGCAACAAGCACAGCTTTGATATTTTCACAAGAGGCTACGAACACATTTTTCATATTCTCACAAGAAGACAAGCATAATATTATTAATATTGATCTTTTCACAAAAGGCAACAAATGCAATTTTGATATTTTTACAAGTGCTTTTTTTTTAATTTCGTTTCTCTTCATTTAAATGGACATTATATAGAAAAAAGGTGACATGATTACCAACAAAAAAAATATGGTTATAACAATGACCATTGAGTAGGAAAAAAATGAAAAAAAATATTTCCCAGCATGAATTTATGACGGCAAAAAATTACAGTTGCTGTGGCAATGACAATGTAGTGACATGGTATCGTGGTAGAAAAAGGACAAGGAGGTGATATAATGGCTTGAAATGAACGGTAAAAATAAATCGTAGAAGAACATCATGCTTGATGAAGGAACAATGGCCCAGGATTTAAAAATAAATATTTTACAACAAAATAATATTTCAATCAAATTTTTTTATGCGTTTTGTATTAGTAAAATATTTGCATGAGACAACATCCATCATGAAGTACATGAAACCTAACAGTCAGTTACCAGAAGAAGAAAAGTAATAATATAACTATAATAATATTAATAATAATAATAATAATAATAATAATAATTAATAATAATAAAATAATAATAATTAATAATAATAATTAATAATAATAATAATTAATAATAATAATAAAAAATAAATAATAATAATCATAATAATAAAATTATCATCATAATAATAATAATAATAATAATAATAATAACAATAATAACTACTAGAGGGAGATTCGGATTAAAAACAAAACAAAAGAGGGATGAGTTAAGTTGGGGGTGGATGTGTGGGTAAATTTTAAGTTCCCTGAGGAATGAAGAAAAAGATTTCATTGTTCCAAAAGACAAGATGGTCTTTAATCTGGCAATCAAAATAGCGTGCTAAGCATGGAGCCAGCCACAATTAAATAAAAACACAAAAAAGGATGACGAAGGATTACACTCCTTTCTATAGTAGTATATAGTATGGACAGCTCTATGGCATAGATAAAATATATAGCAGGAGTTAAGTGGAGCAATTCATAAAAATGGTAACATTTTCTGTTGCCTCATGAATTCGTATGGTATCGTGTAAAGAAATGGGCAAATTTGTGTTGAAAATATTTAATAAATAAATAAATTAGGTTGAATTTAAGAAAAGAAAGCTTGTATTTATAAGTTAATAATTAGAATATTTAAACAAGTTCTGATGTTTTTCTTGTGTTTCTCTCCTTTCAAAATCTGAGTCGTTGTTAAAAAGCTCTCAACTCTCTATAGCACATTTGATTTACTCTGCAGACAAACACACATTTTATTTTCAAGGCTAGAGTACACACACTTTGGTTTCAAGGCTAGAGTTCATACACTTTATTTTCAAGGCTAGAGTTCATACACTTCATTTCAAGGCTAGAGTATAAAGTACAGGCTATGGTTTGCAATAAATATACCAAGTAGAAAGAAAACAAATTCAGAAGACCACTGCTGGAATTGTCATAAAAAAAAATGTTCAGTTAATTGAAGGACGACAACTGATTAAAAATTAAAAACAATGTATGCCTTTGTTGCTAAATGTGCAGTGTTTCAAATTACATACGATGAACATATATTCTCTTTCCCTCATGCCCTTTGACTTTTGTCCACATCATTTACACCACAAACTTAACGTTAAAAACGAAATTGAAATACCGAAAAGCACAAAAAAATCATGACTTGTGGAAATAAAAAAAAACAACCCATCTTTTCTTTATGTGAATGAGAAACAAAGAATTAAAAAAAATTTTAAAGGCCTTAGACGCCCCGTAATTAATATTCCAGAGAACATAATACATTTTGCATACTGGATGGCAGCTAACAGCTAACACTAACGAGTAACTGACTTTCTTTCTAGAAGGAGATGACGACAGATAGAAGTAGAAGAAGATTGATGTAAATTGTCCAAACTATTAGTAAATGCATTGCATTCACACAAAGTTAAGAAGAAGAGCACAATTAAACTTCTTGAAATTGAAAAACATTTCGTGATCTGTTTATGCGAATGTGAACCCCAAGGTTAATATGCTTCAGGGTTTTCGTTTTGTTGGGTTTTTGTTGTTGTTATTCTTTCTTTTTTCTTTCTTTTTTTCAAGGGGGGGGGGGGGTATGACTGAATACTTTTATTTCATCAAGCCACAGTTTAAGATGGTAAAAAAGGACAAAAAATGTTTAAAAACCAAACAACAAAGAAAGGATAATAACATTGTAAGAAGAGGCAATGCCGATGGAAAAGAAGAAGCAATGAGGTAGAATGATAAATACCTTGAGAGAGTAATAATAAAAAGCTCAAGGTGTAATTTTTTGCAATGCTTGCACATGCGGCAAATGTGAAAAACCAAGAAAAAACAAATAAAACACTTCACAAGTCCATTTTAAAATATACAGACATTACATCCACATTGAATCATCCTTTCGATATGAAGATAAAATATTGTCTCAACCCAAGTCTTTCAATAAAAAAAATTTTTTTAAAGAAAAACTAAGTTTTCCTTTAACACATTAAACTTATATTTAGAAGTCTCAGCTCTTCAATAAAAAGTATTCTGTGTAGTAATGACTCGGATCCCGAAACACCAGGCTTACGAGATTCAAGAAAAATAAAGCGAGCCTGGTATATTGGTCTTCCGCGTCCAAAGGGCTAAACTTTAAAGCCGAGATCCCGTGACACTTAAAGCAGATTAAAAAAAAAATTTAATTAAACATTTCGGCATAATGTACAAAGCTTACAAGAAAAAGTTTTTAAAAAGACATGCTGAATGACTAGATGGCAATTGGGAAAAAGAAAAGGGTAGGGGGGATTTGCTTTGTTCTTCCCTTTTTATTTTTTAAATTTGGCCCCCTAACAATATGGATACAATGGCAGGAAAAAAGAATAATTAAGAAAAAGCGATGAGGAAATAATACAACATATTCTACTCTATTTATATATATATACTGAAATCTCTTGTTTTGTATCTTTTAAAACAGAATATTATTCTTTTTACTTTCACTCTAAAAGAAATAATCATATTTTTCTTCATATTTTCACTAACCTTCAAACCAATGACAAGAGACTATGACCAGATCTATATATGATGGCAATGAATACTCTTAAGAACAAAAATTGATTAGACTTTTCTTGAATACCCTTTAAACAAAAATGGTTTAATCTCATATGATACTCCTCTTAATCTCTTACGATAAACCAAAATTACTTGAACAGTAAACAAAAGACATGACACATAATTTGGACAACTGGTGTAAAATATTCGGCCAAACGCAAAATGACTCTTATCTCTTATTTCTTATTACATCCAAAACACCAGACTAATCTAATTAACACTGGAACCATGATTTGTTTATCTCCTGTACAGTGTGACATCTATTTAATTTAGATTATTACGTAAATCTGTGGTGTGTACTGAAAATAATTTATTACGTATATCTGTGGTGTGTACTGAACATAATTTATTTAAACGTAAATCTGTGGTATCTCCTTAAAATAATTTTATTACGTAAATCTGTGGTGTCTACTTAAAATCAGTTGTTACGTAAATCTGTGATGTCTACTTAAAATCAGTTGTTACGTAAATCTGTATGCTCTTTAAGATAAGTTATTACATACATGTTCATTATAAAATGAACTCAGTGACTTGTAATTACCATTAAAGTTAAAAACTTAAATCAAACAGCTTTGTAGTTGTAATGTATGACTGACTGAGCTGAGCATCCCTGAGAGTTCGGTTACACAGAAAATAAATAAAAACAAAAAATGACGGATAAAAGGGACAACTGTAACGTAAGCTTTCACACTCGGTTGGTTTTAAATGTAAATGTAATTAAATAAATAAAAAAGTCAGCCCCTGACTGTTCAGCAAATTCAATTACAACGTATTCCTGCTCGGCTTCCTATGGGGTGTTGTAATTTGTTCATTTGATCCATTGGAGGTTATCCTGCTCACCAAATACAGCGAACTCAGGGTGAATTAAAGAGGATGTGTAAAAGAAGAAGAAGAAGAAGAAGAAGAAGAAGAAGAAGAAGAAGAAGAAGAAGCAGCACCTACCATATATATACTACTATCAGTAGAAGAGCCCCTTTCCTTCCAAAATGCCCACCCACGCGGTGTAAACCAGAAAACTTTTATTTGCTGTAAAATGTCAGTAAGGTGCATCATACGACTTCTACTTCTCCTCCTCCTGGCACTTGTACGTGTGTGACAAAACGTTCTACACGTATTTCTATTCAGCCTGATGGTTTGGCGTTCATCCACACCGGAGTCGAAATAAAAGCTCATCACAGCTACGGGTGATTCGCAAAGGGGTGTAAATATTAGGACATTAGAGGAGTGATCTCGAAATGATGAAACGTATTTCACACTAGCCATGGCATACGACTAACTATATATATATATATATATATATATATATATATATATATATATATATATATATATATATATATATATATATATATATATATATATATATATATATATATATATATATATATATATATATATATATATATATATATATATATGTTTTCAATTTTAACAAATGAGAAAAGCGTCTCAAGTTGCAATCTTTATGCCACAAACAAAATCAAGACCTCTTTACTTTGAGAAGGTACTTGCAAATAATTCTAAATAAAAACTTCCCAAAACAAAAGTTTAAAAAAATGCATTTGCATATAGGCAAAAACCCTTAAAAAAAAATCAAAAAAAAAATCACAACTTCGTTTTATGGAAATTTACCCTTCCACTACATGCGGTAAAATCAGGGTGAATTAAGAGGAAACAGTAACGTGAGTGAAAGAATGGAGGAAAAGAAATAGGACCTACCAGCAGTATCTGCCAACCATCCACGACATCACAACTTGTATTTTAAAAGAAAATCTTTTCATAAAGGCTGTTATTTTCAAAACTTGAAAATATTGCCTCGTCAAGCAAAAGATCCCCCTAGTTTAATACTATTTAATCCCATATAAAGTAAGGTGTAAAAAGGAAATAGAAACCAATGACGACAGCAACAAAGCAAAACAAGAACACCTGAACCCAAATCAACTTTAACTTCAATCCGAGACCGACACCAGCAAACAGTGATCCATACAAAGTATAATGTTCAGTGAGCATTATCGTAATGTTCAATGTTCAGTGAGCATTATCGTAATGTTCAATGTTCAGTGAGCATTATCGAATGTTCAGTGAGCATTATCGTAATGTTCAGTGAGCATTATCATTAATGTTCAGTGAGCATTATCGTTTCCTTTCAAAGTTCACACAGTGCATAAAAGAAATAATTCAACATCTAGCATTAAGCATACTAAAGAGTCATAAAATGTTTCATCACACAACAGCCGTGTGCAATATGCTTCATCTAACGCCACCATTTGCATCAAAAATCTGACATTTGTTGATATAATGTTTACATATTATTATTATACGTAAATACGGACCTAACTCTACATATAATAATAACAAGCGTAAATTACAAAACAATCAACAATTTTTGTGATAAATGTGATGATTGGACAATACAATACTCCTTACAGATACAATTCCAGTTTTATCTCCATTTGTAGATTGTATCTCCATCTTGAGACTTTCCATAAATCCATCTTGACAATGACATTTACATTAACGCATTTTATTTTATTAATTTTTTTTTTATCTTTACTGATATTTTTTGTTTTTAATTTTTGTGGTTGGGTCTTTCTGCCTATAAAATAAAAATGGCTCGACATTTAAGAGAGAAGAAACATTCAACTGTAACATAAACGTTAAAAATGCATTTCATTTTTAACAAATGCTTCAAATAAAACAATTCAGACTATGGCCATGGGTCCTACATATAGCAGTCCAACGACACCATATCAAAATGTCATCCTTTTTCAGCGATCTTTTTTCTTCTTAAATAAAGGTTTAGTAAAAATGCAACGATGTATATTCACGTATCATACATTTACGTGGTATGTATTCATGTATGACACCTTTAATGTGGTACAATTTCATGTATCGCACCTTTATGTAGTAGTATAGTATATATTCATGTATCACTACTTTCACACCTCAATGTAGTAGTAGGACGTATTCACGTATCACACCTCTTTTAGGTAGTCGCAATTAACGTATCACACCTTCATGTTGTACATATTCATGTATCATACCTTAGACAAGTCCTCCCACATTCATTGCTGGCCCCCCAGTTTCCCATATGGACGTTTCACACTGGTATTAATGGTACTGGTACTAGTACTAGTCGTACCCTCTTTACTGCATTCACTTCTTCACAAAAGAATACACATTTTTATTACCAATTCAGGCACGCAGAAAACGGCTACAAGAAATGCCTTCTCATTTCTTTATACTTACACACATATTTTTTTATAGATGTTGTATCTTTCTTTTTTGGTCAACCTTTGGCATTTTATCAAATGCAGCAAAAATAAATAGGATGAAAGTGAGATTGATATGAATAGATGGATGAAAATTGTGTATTAATTTATATATATATATATATATATCTTTTATCATTCTTCTTGTCATTCTATTCACCTATATTTCATTTTTAAAGCAGATTTAAACACAAACTTTTGGCAATTCTCATATTCAAATGAAATGCATCATATTTATATTTGCTGAACACCACACCACTCCAATGTCTTAGTGTCAATCTTTTTTTTTCTTTTTATATTTTTTATCTGCAAGAGGAACAATCTAATCCAAACTGATTTCTCTCTCTATATACAGAAGGTTTTCGTAAAGCTGGTATTTTGTTTCCTCTGTATTTCCCCTATAAATCCCAACACTGATCATACATTTCTATTTCTGTATTTGTCTTTTGGGGGGGGGGGGGGGAGTAGTGCTTTTGATTTTGACCGACGAATTTAATAAGCTTGGACAAAAGGACATTAATATATATCTTCTTAATCTTAGTATTTGCTTTTCAAGTTATCTTTTACAAGAGATCGAACAAGGTTCAATAAAACTGCATAGAATTATTTACAAAGCATAGTCAAAAGAGGAGCATAGTCAAAAGAGGAGCATAGTCAAAAGAGGAAAATTAAAAAAATATTTCAGTGGCAGAGTACCAATGCTTTCATAAATTTAAAAACGAAACAAAAAATATATTTTTTGTACAAACCCTCCCAAGAAAACAACAACAAAATACGCAGCAAAAAGACCCTACAATGAGCCACATGAATGTGCACACACACATACACACCAACACATGCATATGACATACACACGCACACACACACACACCAACACACCCATATATGATATACAAACAAACGCGCACACACGAGAAAACAAATCAAAATCAATGAAGAATTCTTTTCAAAGTCAGATCAAGATTTCAATGTGTGTGCCTGGCATTCTGGCATTTATTGTCGGGTGAAACTTGCTGTGGTTTGAAATGATGAAAAACAAACAACCGACCAACCATCCAACCATCTTTTTCAACTTCTTGTACTGAGTGATTCAATGCCCAGCATGATGACAATGACAATGACTATGATGACACAACAAGATAATGATGAATTCATCAGCGCAAGAAATATCAGCTAGAGAGGTCGTCACGCCCCTAGACATACTACGACGACACTTCACATTCACAGTAAATTTATATTTTACAATCACATGATGAGTCATGTTGACCATGATGGCAATGCTGCTAGTACTGCTAGCATTGCTGGTCTGTCAAAATGGTTCTCTTTCAGAAAGGATTGTAAATGGGGGGGGGGGCAAATTATGCACAAAAAAAAAAAAAAGCAGCGAAAGAAAACAAACCAAACGAAAACAAAGGAGTACAGGTTGTAATGATAGGTCTACTTTGGCCTTGGTGTGATAAAAACCAACCTGGCATTAAAAATGTCATCATCTTCATCATCATCAGCATTTTAATGCTTTTACATGTGTGGAAATAAAGAATTGGAAAAATTGTTTTATTTAAAATGCAATAGTCCTGAGGCCACGGCATATCTTACCATCACTTGCTTAGCTTTGAAATTAGGGTGATGAATAACATAATGTTCTACCAGACTTGACCCACAAGATTTTAAGTGTTTCTCTTCATTCCTCTGTCTCTCTCTCTCTGTAGTGTCTGTGTGTGTGCGTCTCTCTCTCTCTCTCTCTCTCTCTCTCTCTCTCTCTCTCTCTCTCTCTCTCTCTCTCTCTCTTTGTCTCTCTCTCTCTCTCTCTCTGTCTCTCTCTATCTCTTTGTTTCTGTCTCTCTCTCTCTCTCTTGTCTCTCTCTCTCTCTCTTCTGTCTCTCTCTCTCTTTGTTTCTGTCTCTGTCTCTCTCTCTCTCTCTCATCTCTCTCTCTCTCTCTCTCTCTCTCTCTCTCTCTCTCTCTCTCTCTCTCTCTCTCTCTCTCTCTCTCTCTCTCTCTCTCTCTCTCTCTCTCTCTCTCTCTCTCTCTCTATCTATCTCTTTGTCTCTCTCTCTCTCTGTGTCTTTGTCTCTCTCTGTCTCTCATGGGTGGTTGGCAGGCTTACTGGTAGGTTCTACTTCTTTCTTTCAACCTTTCACCTCTCTTTCATTCTTGCTGTTTCCTCTTTATTACCCCTGAGATCACTGCAATGATGAACGGGATAAAAATTCAATGAAACACAATCACTCTCTCTCTCTCTCTCGCTCTTCATCTGTCTTTCTCTCTCCGGCTGGAGATACTTGAAAACAGTTAAAAGGAGACAGTTAATTAAACATTTACATATTTTTAAAAGATGCATAAATTACATAAAATCCTGAGAAAACAAAGGCCAAAAATCGAACAAACTTGTCTTCTACAATTCCCCAAATCCTCCTTCAATTAGAGTTAGAGGCATTGATCAACACTACTGCCTCATGAGAAATCTCATGAGGTTTTAAATGATGCGTGAAGTATCAATCAAACACCTTCATGATTTCTTTCAAAAACAGACTCAGCTAAAGAACAAGATGAACTACGGTGAAGAAATGACACATGATACAACCATGATCTCGATAGAAAAAAAGCACCTTTTGAAATTTAAAGTCATGTTCTTTTATGAGGGAATAGATATAATATGATCTATTTACAATGCTTGAGTCTAGTAACAGTAATCAATACTATGTAATATGGGGAAGAGGAAAATACATGATTTTATTTTCACTAAGGCTCAAGAACGAAAACATCGAAAAATAAAGTAATGCATCTCATGTGAGAAATCTATCAACCATAGATCCGGATGTGGCTTTCCTTATTTTAGACATTTTATTGTGTTTCTTGTTTCTTTACCCCGAATTGAGCCCTAATCATTGACCTCTAATTTTGGTGTCACAGGGTAAGACCTCGAGATATGAAAAACACTGTTCAGTAGACATATTAAAGATTATTCTAGGCTCTGTGCCGCCTTTTAGATTCTAGATCTAGAATTATTGTTTCATCTTGTACAAATACCAATTTGTTTGATCAGTTGAGTTAAGCCTATATTTCCAAAGACAGAGATCTGGATTCTAGATCTAGAGATCTATTTCATTCCATTCACACTGATTTTCCCACCGTTCTTAGAACGGGTTTTATTTCTAGTGCTATTTTAACAAGACAAACACAAAAATGATTTAAAAAGGTCACTCCGTTCCTACATTTCAAACCAACTCTGCACATCACAAAATCCCCACTAGGCTTTGTATATATATATGACGAGTGAGAGAGCAACTTAGTCGTGATGGTCGGTCCACAAACGCTGCCTTGAAACACTCCGTTTCTTACTGCATCGTCGTCCGGATGATTCCAATCAAAGCTGTCCTTATCAAAAATGGATATTTGAAATGGTACCAATCAGTTTACTAGAACTTTTTAAAATGGAAAAAACCGGGAAATCTATTGATTCGTGATAAAAAAAGTTCTTTTACTTTTTTTCTTCTCCATGTCGCAAAGAAAGGAAAAGATTAAAAAAAGAAAAAAAGTGGTGAAGAAGGAACTCAGTAATTTTAACAGCTTCCGTGATGTTTTCTTTACCCTTATTTCATTGAAATGCACCCCATCCACCATATCTGGTGATCTCAAATTGAATTGACAGGACACAGCAAGATGAAAGATAGGTGAAATTTGAAAGGAAAGAAGTAGGGCCTACCAGTAGTCCCCACCAACTGCACACTGTTTTATGTATGCAGTGTTCTCTCATCATGTAAAGATTTTCTTCATGATACAAATACGACAACGTTTCTATGGTGAGAAAACGCAACATACTGGAGAACTGTAGTGGTGAACTTTACACCGCGTGTAACTTTTGGAAGCTTTTAACTTTAAGATTTTAAAATGTAAAACAGAAACGAAAGGACTAATCAGAGGTGAATAAACCCAGAGAACAATGCATAATTATGTTGGAGAAAAACATTAAAAATTGTTAAATAAACCAGAATATATGGGATTGTATTGTATAATTTAGAATGATATGCAATATAAAACAAGTGATCAAACATACATGTATGACAATATCATATATTTAATATAATATATAATATATTGTATACATATATATTTCTTTCAAATACAGTGATCAAGCCTGTTGCTGAATTTGTTTGTATCATTGCAAACACATCACACAGGAAAAAAAAATTCTTTTGACAGCAATGATAAAACAGATATATATATATAATACATACATATATATATATATATATATATATATATATTATTTTTAAAAATCTTTCAAAAATGTATTTTAAAATATTAGTAATCATATAAACAATTTTTTTTAAAATTAACAAAATCAGTATTTGAAATAGTATTGGAGAGCTTTCTATTCTTTCACATGTATATGGAATGGGTATTGGACCTTCAGGGATAAAATAATTAATTAATTAATAAGGTGATGGAGAGGAAGTGGAAAGGGGTTTGTTACATAGTTTGTTTGTTGTTTCATTGGAACTTACCCGACCCACCATGCAGTGATCTCAAGATCAATTTAGAGAAAACAGAAAGATGAAAAGAAGTGACAGAGAGAAGGAAAGCAGAAGAAACCTAACAGCTAACAATGGAAAGAACAGGTGGTGGGTGAAAAGGAATGATTTATTTCATAGACAGAAATCAAATCAACTGAATCTATTTCTATATAGAAAAGATTTCATAGATAGAAATCAAATCAATTGAATCTATTTCTATATAGGAAAGATTTCATAGACAGAAATCAAATCAACTGAATCTATTTCTATATATAGAAAAGCTTTCATAGACAGAAATCAAATCAACTGAATCTATTTCTATGTAGGAAAGATTTCATAGGCACAGAAATCAAATCAACTGAATCTATTTCTAAATAATATGTATAATGTGAGCTAAAACAAACAAAAAGACAGAATTTGTGCCTTTTGAAGGCACGGAAAGCTCTGGCGATATGACAAAACTCAAATATAAAGTTTTTCGATTGTTTTGAATCAAAATCTCTCGTTTCATGCTTTGAGCCTTTAGCCTCAGCTGTCCTTTCTCTTTAGTTCTAAGAGATCACCGCAATAATGGGGCCAAAAACTTAATTCTTGCAAGACTATGCACCAGATAAAAAAACATCAATCGGTCAATTTCATTTTTAATATCTTTCTGAGTTGGGAATAAAATGATGGCGAATAAAAGATGAAAAGTTGTGACACCCTCTTGATGATTCAACACACTAATCCACTCTATATGTTATTGCAGTTTGTCGCATTACGCCATCTACACAAACACTAATCCACTCTATATGTTATTGCAGTTTGTCGCATTACGCCATCTACACAAACACTAATCCACTCTATATGTTATTGCAGTTTGTCGCATTACGCCATCTACACAAACACTAATCCACTCTATATGTTATTGCAGTTTGTCGTATTCGCCATCTACACAAACACTAATCCCCTCTATATGTTATTGCAGTTTGTCAGTATTACGCCATCTACACAAACACTGATCCCCTCTATATGTTAGTGCAGTACGTTGGATTACGTCATATAAACACTAATATCCAAAACCAAAAACACAAACTACAATGGCTGGTGTCACCGAAGTGACAAATAAATTGCTATAAAGTGATAACGTCACTTGAGAACAACCACTTATAAGTGTGTATATCCTCTTTTACACATATATGTCATTTACGTAAAAAAACACATTTTATTTTCCCTCTTTTTCCCCCCTCATTGTTGTCTGTCATCTTTTTATATAGCACATATATATATATATGAGCATATTCTTAAACCAGACCTCCTCAATTCGACTTTCTAACATACTCTTCTTTTGTTTTCAACTAAACAATATAACATTTTCTATCACTCACATGCCATAGATATATGAATATACATGTACAAATACACCTTTAAATTGATTAAAACCACTCCAAAGTTTTGCAAAAAAAGACATCAATTCTATAAACAAAGAATTTTCTTTAAAAAGCTGTACAAAATTGCATTGAAGCATTTATATGGAATCAATCAACAAACAAACTTGTTGATCACCGCACAAATAAAACAAAAATACAACAATTGGTTTATTCTTTAAAAAAAACTCAAAAAGCAAACAATCAATCAATCAATTAACACACATGTAATCGCATATCTAGAAATTCAACAAGGCAACAAAGAACTATTTGTAGAAAAAATCCAATTGAAAACAATGGGAAGAAAAAGAATGTACAGCTGTAAAATATTATTTTAAAAAACAAAAACGACAAGCAATCCTAGATTTGTCTGCCCATGGTATCACCGAATTGAAACCCAAATTTTAAATTTACATGTCACCTAGCAATTACAACTTGTAAACACACAAAAAAAAATCAAAACCAAAAAACAACCAAAAATCAATTAGAACATGAACGAATAATTACAATTTTGAAACAATGAAGGATTACATAAATAAATAAATAGATAAACAAATAAATAAATGAACAAATCAAGATAAATAAATGAATACTGAATAAATAAAAATTGATGATGAATAAATGAATGAAAAAAATAATAAATAAATAAATAAATAGATAAATAAATAAATAAAATAGATAAATAAATAAACAAATAAATAAATAGATAAATAAATTGATAAATAAATAAACAAATAAATAAATAAATAAATAAATAAATCTAAAATAAATAAATAAATAAATAGATAAATAAATAAATGGAACCTGAACTAATTAAAAGAAAAATGAGATCATCAAATAGTTTTAGCTAATCATTTTGTCCACTCTCACATTTTAAAAAAAGTTCTCAGTTCTTTTAGCGCCTAAATTTTCTCCTGCTGGGTAGCTAATTAACGTCTGTGGGGTGGTGATGTTTTAAATCTAAAAACGCAAGAAAATTTAGAACAATGCGGGAATTTCTAACATTTTCAAAATAAATATAAATATTCGTTCTGGGCTTCTCTCTCCACTAAATGTTAAAAAAGAAAAATTTGTAAACAATGTATAGCAGTGCTAACTAGAACCCCTCTTGTAAAGATACGATCATCTGTTGCAGTCACTTTAGATAACTCAAGTCTTAAAACAAAAAGAATTCCTTTAAAATCAACAACCTTAATGAACTGGTACATAAACAAAGAGATTGATGAAATTAAGAACAAGCTTTGAAAATTATATGCCAACAATTATAGCTACTACTATAGTATACATAGAAGGAGAATTGAAAAAAATCCCACCTACCTGGATTTAAGATATTTAAACTCCCAAACATTATAAAACTCATTCCCTCTGCATTCCAAGCATTTAGGAATGAAAGATTTAATAATATAAAATCAATCAAACGCCTTCAAAAACAAAACAAAACTTAGTTTGGGTACAATATGGAAGAAAATAAAAGACCCCCCCCCAACAAGCTTGCCGTTCATCTGCTCTCACAAAATCAACGCAACAGTTACTTTCATTATATAAAAACAACAAGAAAAACAACAACCGATCAGAAATATATCTTCATAATATTTATAAGCCAATCAAAACACAGCCACAGACCACAGAGATGCCAATCTCCTAGTAAAACTCAAAATCTGTAGAGCCAAGCAACAAACAAACTTGTCTTCCTTACAGTAATATCCACAACATGAAGTGAAGGGGAAAAAAATAATTAAAATATGACATGATGAGATATATATATATATACATAACAATCAATAAATGCTATAAAACACGCATGAGTATGTTTTCAACTCCCAAGACAAAGAGTGTTCAACTTATATACATATCTATCTATCTATCATACGTTAAATTGTACATTGTGCATACATACCAAGAAACTTAGAAAAGACATTGCAACTCCAAAACATTGCTTGATTCTTTTCTCTTCCTCGTGTGACTTGTGCAAACATCATTCCACCACTGCATTCACATTTATTTACCTGTCATTCTCTCTAACCTCTTTCCCCACTAATTTTATGAATGAATTAGTATTTCAGACATTCAGTTATTATACTCGTCACACACACACACACACACGCACACACATTTAAAAAACTTTCGCCTATGGGTTGACATCTCTGTCGTCATCTTCTGCATCAAAACATTAAAAAGGTTCTAAAGGCCTTGAGATTGAGAATATGATAACCACACTCAGTATTTTGCTTTCATTAACTCAGCCAATCAAAACAGTTGTGACATTATAAATGCCCTGGACATGATGTTCCTCCTTGTCATGATGAATGAAATTATAGTGTTATTGACTTTCATGAATGAAATTATAGTATAATTGACTTTTCATGAATGAAATTATAGTATTATTGACTTTTCATGAATGAAATTTTAAGGGGTGAAATTTTAATGAATGAAAATTTAAGGAGTAAAAATTTTAATGAATGATGAAATTTTAATGAATGAAATTTTAATTTAATGAAAAAGACTGATGAGAGATAACATATCCATGATGGGAAAACATTTTCGCATGAAATGGAAAATTGCATTTATTATAGTGGCATGGCTAGACAAAAGTGGAAGTTTTGGTCGGAGTTTTCAGAGACATTGAGGGCTGCCTTTGGTCTTAAGATTAATTAGTAGTAAATTCACTATCAAACTTTACATCCATCTTTGCGTTTAGTCACATGTGTGTCATTCTGTCACTCTCTCACCCCTCTTTAAGTCTGATTTCACTCAAATAATTATTTTTTTTAAATTCATACACAAGTGTACAAGTTCTATGAGGGCACAAATCAAAAGATCTATATATATATATATATATATATATATATATATATATATATATATATATATATATATATATATATATATATATAATATATATATATATATATTATATATATTATATATATATTATAACACGTATACACACAATCAAGTCTAAAATATATATACCAGGTGACCTCCCATGCAGCCCCATATGTATGGTTGTATTAAACAATTTCCAGTCAGACATACAGCATAGTAGTAGTAATAATAATAACAATAACAATAATAATAATAATAATAATAATAATAATAATAATAATAATAATAATAATAATAATAATAATAATAATAATGGTATTACATAACAACGTAAGACATCAGATTCAGCAAAAGTAAAATCGTATGTCTTACACTTTCTTGTTACCTGATTCCTGTTGTTTTACATCTTCACCTTGCGGTGGCGAATAAATAGTAGTCTGATACTCTAGAGTATAAAATATATTTTATACCTCACAACATACCAATAAATAGTTGTATAAAAAAAACATTGTTTAACCTGTCATTTCTATGAACGGAGCGATAAAAAGTAGTGATTTAAAAATAGTTGTTGTAACAGCCAAACTGTCACACAAAGCAGTATGGTTGCTTATGATAGATAGATAGATAGATAGATAGATAGAGAGACGGAGGGAGGGGGAGGAGGGGAGGAGGGGGAGGGGAGAGAGAGAGAGAGAGAGAGAGAGAGAGAGAGAGAGAGAGAGAGAGAGAGAGAGAGGATGAGAGAGAGAGAGAGAGAGAGAGAGAGAGAGAGAGAGAGAGAGAGAGAGAGAGAGAGAATGAGAGAGAGAGAAGGAAGAGAGAGAGAGAGAGAGAGAGAGAGAGGCGAGAGAGAGAGCGAGAGAGAGAGAGAGAGAGAGAGAGAGAGAGAGAGAGAGAGAGAGAGAGAGAGAGAGAGAGAGAGAAGGAGGGAGGGAGGGAGGGAGGGAGGGAGGGAGAGGGAGGGAGGGAGAGAGAGAGAGGGAGAGGAGAGGAGAGAGAGAGAGAGAGAGAGAGAGAGAGAGAGAGAGAGAGAGAGAGAGAGAGAGAGAGAGAGAGGAAGAATTTCTTTCACTTTAAATTTATATATAAAAGAAGAAGCAGCAAAACTATTTTCATTCAGATAATATAAAGACTGAGGTCATAGATCAAACTCTCTCCTCAGGCTTTCATTAGATCCGAAATAGTGTCGTGTAAGACATATATTGTTATTCTCTACACCTAGTAGCCCATGGGTCCCAACGTTTGATGGGACAAACCAGCACCTTGTCCAGGGGCTGTAGATTTGTATTGCTGGTCCGCTTACGGTTAAAAAAAAACAGGATATGTTTTGGCTCTATGGGTCTCAATATCAAAATTACTAAGTCAAATAGAACTTAATATGCTGGGGTTGCTGGGTGTTTTTTTTAAAAAGCCCAAAAAGCCCAAAGAGAACAGCTCTCACTAATGTGGATCAAATATTGATTGGGTTTTTTGGGTTGTTTTTTGTTGTTGCCCCCTTCTACATTAAAGAAAAAAATATCCATGGCTCCATATATATATATATTAACAAATAAAATCTGCTAAAAAAAATGACTTGCCTTATCTTAAACTTTTAGGGACAACAGACATTTGAGAGACCAAGAAAACCCAACATATTCTGATTTTTTGTCTTTGACAACTGGAAAAAATTTTAAAAAGTGCGTGAGCATTATATGTATATATTGTAATATTATAGGAACTCTTCTCATGCTTCTCATGGAGGTAGAGAAGTGCACATACATAGACACACACACATATTTACACACACACACACACACATTGGATAGTTTGAAAGGGGGTCTGGAAATTGCTGCCCGTTTTTATGCTGCACTTTTATCTTCTTCCTTTTTCTTCTGCTGTTGCTGCTGCTGGTGTAGTTGTTGTTGTGGCTGTCGCTTCCTCCCTTCCTCCCAGATGATCACAATGATGATACTGGCCGATGAAATCTGTCAAAATAATCCCAATGGACAGCTTTTTCCCCTCGAAGATCTGAAGCCCTTCTTCTGTTGTCTTCTTCAGAACGGGCCTAGGTTGTTTTGGAGCTCTAGGGAACCCTTGAAATGATGGTCATCGCGCCTACAAATCCTCGACCCAGTAAAAACCAGTCAAGGAAACCTGAGGCTTCCGGGGTTGGGTTTTTTTACGAGCGCAGGATCGCATTAAACACATTGGATAATAGCAAGAAAATTACCTATTGAATCTGAAACCCCTCCAGGAGATAACCTTTAAACTTGCGTATTATTACAGACTGGCATGGCATTTTCATGTTCGGCTTTTCTTTTCTTTCTTTCCTTTTTTTGTGTGTAGGCCCGCTTGAATTTAATTTTCTCAGTGATTACATCCCGAAAACTTGTACAAAGGGTCAGCGAAGAAGAATCGAATCTCTGGAACAGCCACGGAGAAGTCACCGGTGCATAAAAAATAAAATGCTGCTTGCACATTAAGGGTAAAAAATAAAAGCGCATTGGACGTAAGTTCATGTATGGTGATCCATCAGTGAAAGAGTTTTCTTGATGAAAGTTATATGAAGAAAACCGCTTGACTGACTTGAATTTCAAAGAAATTGAACTCTAATCCATTGCCCGTCACTCAAACTCAGATCAATTTCAGCAAAGAAAATAGAAGTCAGTGATCTGTATGATGTGTATATATAAATAAAAGAAGAATATATCAATCATTAATATGTACTTGTCTGAGCAGGTTCCACTAAATGAGAAATTTATTCATTCTTTGATTTAAAATAAATTGATTCTTTAGAAAGAAAGAAAGTAGTGAAAAAAAGCCACCGGAAAATAAAGAAAGTCCTTTGAGATGTCAGCAAAGGTCAGGCTTGAGACAAGGTTATTGCGTCTCTTCTCTTGCAGAATCCATTCTTTAGTGTTTATATGGTAAAACTATCATGAAAATTACAAGTTTTAAAAAATAAATATCCACACTGAATTAATCACTATAAAACACAAGCGTCATGCTAACATGACCAAATGGAACTCCATTTTCCCTGAATAAATGATTTTTTTTCGAGTCATTTAATTTTCTGTCTTCAAACATCAGATCAAACGCACAGTCTAAACTAATGAGCTCATTTCCGAAAATCTTTGTGTTGAGGAAGAAGATGTTACAGAGGTACGATTTGTTTCTCTCACTTTCACGAATCTTTAACTTCCGACACAAGGGAGTTCACTCCTTGAGCTTTTGTTGTGGCCAAACACTTTAGGACGTGACAGGGACGGTCTCTTGTTAAAATTTATTCTTCATTAATTTGATTCATTCCATAATGCCACAAGCCTTCTTTACTTACACTTCGCAAACTGACGATGGATGAATGAATCGACGATACATTTCCCGCTACAGTTTAAAACTAATGACACAAACAAAAGCCTAAATATTTTTCTCCATCAACATGTGCGTCCAACTTGTGCCTCCAACAATTTCAAAAAGTATGACACATCCAGAAGAAATTTTACATCCATCTTCCGATGCCACTAGAAGAATCTGAAAGCTGTAGCATTTAAATATCAATATAATTTTCCTGGAAAACACTAGATACAATTTTCTTGGACACACTAGACCTAATCTTCCTGGAAAACACTAGATACAATTTTTCTTGGAAACATTAGATACAATACTTCATGGAAACACTAGATAAAACGTTTTCCTGGAAACACTAGATTTAAATTTTCCTGGAGACACTAGGTACATGTGGACATCATATGTGCGTCATTTTGCTGGAGAATCTCATGTAGACAATGGACACAAGTCTGCAGTGCGTGCATGTATGTGTGTACGTTCGATGATGATGCATTTTGATGCTACGTCCAATGATGAGGTGATGGAGGGAGCTCTGCCCCAGACGCAGCTCTGGCACTAAAAAATGAAAATGAAAAGAAAAAGAAACAAAAGATGTCGGTTAAGTTTTCAGGCTGGTGAGAATATCAAAGCATTTCTCAAGTCAACATTACTTCGCGTCACTTGAGATAGGTATTCAAATAAAAATCTGGAAAAATTATATAAATCTTTGTTTGGTTGAAATTTAATTCTATCCTCAGTCTGAGAAACAAACTTTGATCTGATGATTTAAGTTAAAAAGTTTTATAGTCAAAGCCTTTCTATAACTAAATGAAATAAAACAGAGGAAAAGAGTCAAAATTAAAGGTTTGGTACACTCTACTATAGAAAATCAAAGTTGTTCAAAGTTTTGATATCTATTTCACTTGAAATAAACCCTGTTGGTGTCAGAATGCAACTAAGACAACGATTTGAGAAAGGGATGACCACAATTGTTTGTGACTTCAATAAGGATCTTTAACTTTAAGAAAACAATCTCAGTTATATAATTTTAATGAAACTTTTGTTTCTTTTCTTTTTGTCTCCTCCTCCTCCTTCTTCTTTATGTAGCAACCTCAATTAATGAACGGCATTCTACATTTCAATTTGCACATATTAGTTGTTTAACACTGCGACATGACAGATCCAACAGTCAAATAATCAATAAAATGCTTGAAAAATCTGAATATATGTTCTATAATTAGAAAACCAGTTTTCAACAGTTGATAAAATCACAAGACTGACAAGATTAATAACGGAGTTCACAGCACTCGACCATTCAAAGATTATAGGATGTTCTAGAAGTTTCAGATATATTCTAGGGTTGAAGACATCTCCTGGACAGGACACTTATCTGTCACAAGATTTTATTCCCAAGCTGTTGCTAGTACCCATTTGCATCTGGTTCGAGCAGGGAAAATACATCCGTATCTCTTTTTCCCAAGGACGCAGTATCGGACCTAGCATTGCCAGGATTCCAACCCAAAACCTCCCGATTCCAAATCCGGCAACCTGACCACTAGACCACCCAAGTCACTTTGAAAGCTTCCGTGTGAAATCATCGATCTTAGGAGTTTGTGTGGTCAGGCTGCCGGATTTGAAAATCATGAGGTCCTGGGTTTGAATCCTAGCAAACCAGGGTCCGATGTTGTAATGTTCCCCTGGGAAAGGCTCTTAACACGCATTATCCCCACTCTACCTAGTTCCACTTGACACTCTAGAAACCGGGACAAGCTCCGGCTCTCACAGTCGTAATGGTCTTAAACGTTCTGTTTTGAAGTTTGCATTAGACTGTCATAAGTCCTGAATTCAATTGTTATTTAACAAAGTTAAAGTTTTGAAACAAGATTGAAAAACAGTCCCATTTCATGAGTCCTCCAACATGTTGGAAACAAAAAAAAACTGCAGAGAACATACATAATACATTAAAGTTTCAATTAGCCTTTTTTAAAATTATATTTCGTATTCGTACTAACATTTTTCAAATTATAATACTGTTTATTTATTTTTAAAAAGAGATGGACCACTGAAAAACAGCTTTTTGGATGATGGAAAAAGTTTCTACCCCAGCCGTTGTTGTGTTTTATATCTGTGTGCATTAAAATCAACAATTTATTTCTGATATTTGATTTAACCCCGCCCACAACAAAGGTGATCTCGAGAGTTTTGGTAAGATTTTAAATTTAGCCCAGACTGTAAACAGTTAAAGGACCTCTTTAACATGCACAGGGGACTTAGTTTTGCATTGTTGGTCTCCAATGGGACTACACTATGTGTCGATACACCTACCTGGATTGGGGGGGGGGGGGGGGGTGTGTGTGTGTGTTAATTGGGAAAACTCAAGAAAATGTTTCAATCATCGAGGCTTGAACCCACGACCTTTTAATTGAGAGGCTGACACCTTGCCTCGGGGCAACTGAGTCACCTCCATCAACAAACTAAATATACAAAAAATACAGTTCCACTCCGTCACGATCTTCCTTAAGTTTTCTTGACGTCTAAAATATTAAACAGCCTTTCGAGATTAACGTTGCATGTTGATCAGAATTTCAGGGTGAAAATTTCATCAAATTGTGTACAATGGTCACAACACCGAAATCATGGGTCATCCATAATTTTACTTTGAAAAAAAAAAAAATTCCCCCAAAAAACGATAGCACCAAACATGAACATCAAAAGCTGACAGACCCTTAACAATTACAATCTTATCCTCTGCATCTACCAAAATACAAGATTGAAAAAACTGGCATAGGATGAGTGGGTGGTGGGGGGGGGTTAAAGGTGTGGTGGGGGGCGGGGTGTGTGTGAGAGGTAGGGCAGCAGGAAACAGGCCTACAACGATAAACACACAAGACACTTAGACAAATAGACACACACACAGATAGAACAACCTGGCAATCATGGGGCCAGGTGGTGACGGCTTAGTCTGGTGGCCGTGTGGGTTGGCGGAACCAGACGGACGGGGAGCTGGCCTAGATTTACCTCCCCTTGCCATACTGCGATATGAGAAGAAGAAACGAGGGACAGAGGTCAGTTACTAACAATGTCAGTTACTTTTCTTTCTTTCTTTTTCTTTTCTTATTTTCTCTCTCTCTCTCTCTCTCTCTCTCTCTCTCTCTCTCTCTCTCTCTCTCTCTCTCTCTCTCTCTCTCTCTCTCTCTCTCTCTCTCTCTCTCTCTCTCTCTCTCTCTCTCTCTCTCTCTCTCTCTCTCTCTCTCTCTCTCTCTCTCTCTCTCTCTCTCTCTCTCTCTCTCTCTCTCTCTCTCTCTCTCTCTCTCTCTCTCTCTCTCTCTCTCTCTCTCTCTCTCTCTCTCTCTCTCTCTCTCTCTCTCTCTCTCTCTCTCTCTCTCTCTCTCTCTCACATTTCAACACACACACACACACACAAAACTAATGAGAAAATAATCATACAAATAAACCAAACAAAAAAACAATAAAAAAAAAAACAAAAAAAAACAGAACAACACCAAAACAACCCTAACAGCGCTAGGGTTGTAAAGAAAGTGGAAGGCCGACTTAGAAATGTCTTTCCATTTATACGGACGGTATTTCTTTCGTTGCCACAATTAACCCTTTGAATGTAGAATGACGCACAGTGACTCCATTGGTCGATCTTTTCTTACCTATTCGTGTGGATAAACGCAGGGAGTGTTGTTTACACAAGTTTTGAAATTCATTGATTCCTTCTCGGTTTAACCCTTTATTTTGCTTTCGTTACTCTGTTTTCCTTCTACTGAAATGATCGTTTATGGATTATGTCAATTAGCAACAATTTTTTACCAATTTTCTGCACTTCTTTTTTTTTATACTGAAAATCGAAGGAAACATCTATAGAAAGAGCTAGTCTTAGTGGGGTCTTGGTAAGCCTAGACGCTTCCCGGGTTTTTGGTAAGCCTAGACACCTCGGGTCATGGTAAGCCTAGACGCCTCGGGTCTTGGTAAGCCTATACACCTCAGGTCTCGGTAAGCCTAGACACCTTGTGTCTAGGTAAGTCTAGACACCTTGTGTCTAGGTAAGTCTAGACACCTTGTGTTTTGGTAAGCCTAGACACCTTGTGTCTTGGTAAGCCTAGACACCTTGGATCTAGGTACGCCTAGACACCTTGGATCTAGGTACGCCTAGACACCTTGGATCTAGGTACGCCTAGACACCTTGGATCTGGGTACGCCTAGACACATTGGATCTAGGGTACGCCTAGACACCTTGGATCTAGGTAAGCCTAGACACCTTGGGCCTATGTAAGCCTAGACACCTTGGATCTAGGTAAGCCTAGACGCCTTGGATCTAGGTAAGCCTAGACGCCTTGGATCTAGGTAAGCCTAGACACCTTGGATCTAGGTAAGCCTAGACACCTTGGATCTAGGTAAGCCTAGACACCTTGGATCTAGGTAAGCCTAGACACCTTGGATCTAGGTAAGCCTAGACACCTTGGATCTAGGTAAGCCTAGACGCCTTGGGTCTAAGTAAGCCTAGACACCTTGCTTTGGGCCCTAGGTACGCCTAGACGCCTTGGATCTAGATAAGCCTAGACCCCCTTGGGTCTTGGTAAACCTAGGCTTGGTGAGCTTTGGGCCTAGGTATGCCTAGACGCCTCGGGTCTTGGTAAACCTAGACGCCTTGGACTGGGTAAGCCTAGACGCCTCCGGTCTTGGTAAACCTAGACGCCTCGGGTCTTGGTAAACCTAGACGCCTTGGGCTAGGTAAGCCTAGACGCCTTGGGGCTTAGTAAACCTAGACGCCTTGGGCCCTAGGTAAACCTAGACGCCTCAGGTTTTGGTAAGCCTAGACGCCTCGGGTCTTGGTAAACCTAGATGCCTCGAGTCTTGGTAAACCTAGACGCCTTGGGCTAGGTAGCTTAGACGCCTTGGGGCTTGGTAAACCTAGACGCCTTGGGCCTAGGCAAACCTAGACGCCTCAGGTTTGGTAAGCCTAGACACCTTGGGTCTTGGGTCTTGGTAAGCCTAGACACCTTGGGTCTTGGGTAAACCTAGATCTCAGGTCCTTGGGTCTTAGTAAGCCTAGACGTCTTGCGTCTTGGTAAGCCCTGACGCCTTGGGTCTAGGTAAGTCTAGACGTCTTGGGTCTTGGTGAACCTAGACGCCTTGGGTCTTAGTAAGCCTAGACGTCTTGGGTCTTGGTAAACCTAGACGCCTTGGGTCTTAGTAAGCCTAGACGCCTTGGGTCTTGGTAAGCCTAGGCGCCTTGGATCTTGGTAAGCCTAGACGCCTTTGGCCTTGGTAAAACTTATCAGTAGGTGCCTCACAGCTTCTCAAGCCCTAGTTTTGTTTCAAGATTTGAATGATAATGATTATTGTTCTGGTCTACATTTACAATTTGATAGCAAATTCTTAAGATTAAGGATTTACCTGATCTGCTACACAAATTCATGTGAGTGAATCATCTGAAAATGTGTCAGCTTCTACGCTTTTTTGTCGTTTCTATTATATATCTGTTTTTTATGCATACACACAGATGCATTGACCCATAAATTATCTTCAATTCGGTAACAAATACTTAGGTATTACTTTGTAAATAGATTTACCAAAGGTCTCTTACAGACCTAACATTTCTCATGTCTTTGATGAGCCCAACAAATTGACAATTTGACACATTAATATTCCGCATTCAAAGGGTTAAGTAAGACCATGACTTCTGCAACTACAGCTGCTGCTGATGATTTGTGGTCCAGAAAATGTTAGTAAGTAAGTAAGTGTCAAGAGTTGCCTACCTTTGCATTTTGGTGAGGGCGCTGGCTTGGGGGTTGAGGCACAGTGGAAGTTTGGGAACGTTTGGATGTTGCTGCTCTTGAATAAACTTGAACAGTTTCTCTGTGGACAAGATAGCCAGTCAGTAAGTTAACATATCACAAAGCTGTTTGTAAAGTTAGACATAAGCTTCATTCCCATCTTGAGATGTTTATAAATGGTGCACAGCTATCTATACAATTCGACTCTCTGGAATGAGGAAAAATATCAAATGCTGATGTAAGCGGTTTGATGATGTAAGTGATCTGATGATGTAAGTGATCTGATGATGTAAGTGATTTGATGATGTATTTGATGATGTGGATGATGAGTGATTTGATGATGTAAGTGATTTGATGATGTAAGTGATTTGATGATGTAAGTGATCTGAGTGATTTGATGATGTGAGTGATTTGATGATGTAAGTGATTTGATGATGTAAGTGATTTGATGATGTAAGTGATTTGATGATGTAAGTGATTTGATGATGTAAGTGATCTGATGATGTAAGTGATTTGATGATGTAAGTGATTTGATGATGTGAGTGATCTGATGATGTAAGTGATTTGATGATGTAAGTGATTTGATGATGTAAGTGATTTGATGATGTAGGTGATTTAATGATTTGATGATGTAAGTAAATGATTTGATAATGTAAGTGATTTGATGATGTTTGATGATGTAAAAGTGATTTGATGATGTAAGTGATTTGATGATGTGAGTGATCTGATGATGTAAGATTTAATGATAATTTGATAATGTAAGTGATTTGATGATGTAAGTGATTTGATGATGTAAGTGATTTGATGATGTAAGTGATCTGATGATGTAAGTGATCTGATGATGTAAGTGATTTGATGATGTATTTGATTTATTTGGATTTTACTCACATCCATTGCCAGTTCCTGTTTTATTTACTTAATTTTATTTGTATACCAATTCATTCATCTACCTATTTACTCCTTTACCTATTTACTCATCTATCTTTTTACTCATCTAACCTAATTACACATAGATTCACAGGTATGCCAATTTACACATCTACCTATTTATTGTCATACAATTTACTCATCTATCTACCTATTTACTGTCTAACAATTTACTCATTTATCAATGTACAGTCTACCAATTTACTCATTTACCTATTTATCGTCGACTTAATTTACTTATATACCAATTTATTGGCTAACAATTTACTCATCTACTTATTTATTGTTTAACAATTTACTCATATACCTATTTATTGTCTAATAATTTACTCATCTATCTATTTGTTTAACAATTTACTCATCTACCTATTTATTGTCTACCAATTTACTCATTTATCAATTTACTGTCTGCCTATTTACTGTCTACCAATTTACTCATCTACCTATTTATTGTCTACCTATTTACTAATACTCATATACCCATTTATCATCGATTTATTTACTCATCTACCAATTTATTGTCTAACAATGTACTCATCTACCAATTTATTGTCTAATAATTTACTCATCCACCTATTTACTCATTTACCTATGCACTCGTCTACCAATTTACATATCTAATTATTTATTCATCTACATGTGTATTTATATACCTGTTTATACATATATATATACCTATTTATTTCTCTACCTCTTTATGAATCTACTAATTCATTTATCTCCTTATTTTACGTATAGCTCCTTGTTTTTCTTTTTTAATTAAATTTTCTTTCGGTTTGATGGCCACCACTGCTGGTATCCAGTTAGATCCTGGGTTGGATGCAAAATGCATGTTAAAGAGTCGTACCTAGTATTACCAAGGTTTGAACCACCAACCACACAATTACAAGTCTGGGAGCCTAACTACCACCAAGCACACACAGACTGACACCACTAAGTGTCTTCTAAAACGATTCCCCAAACATTGTCTTTACCTTTGACTCTAGAAACTGTGGTGAGAGATTTTTCAAAATTATAATCAAATGGGACCAGGACATTCCGGTTCAAGGTCAGCACAAAACGTTCGACCTTGAGGACCAGGTTGGCAACAGCTGCACATGCAAGAATGGAAAGCGGAGACGACCTTCATCGAGATATGGATGCGTTAGGGCATCAGCTGCTGTTATGCGTTTGTTCTGTGCAAGATGGAAGAAAAAATTAAAGATTGGATGAATGAAATGAAGCAGATACATGTACCATGGAATTGGAACCGAATGTTAAACTACAGTAAATAAATAAAGAATTATGAAACGTGTAACAATTTACAGTAGTTTTACAGCAGTTTCTTCAATGAATTAAGTCATCTACAAACTGTTCTAAAATGCAAGGTTTAAGACATGGACAGAAAGATATGTTCCACGTCAGGATTTGAACTCACAGGGTTTAAGACTAGCATTCTACACAGTAGATGGACCGCCTCGTGGGTGGCCTGGTCAGACAGATTGTAAAAATGGTTGAGGGAGGGAAGTTTGTGGGGAAGACCACGGATGTACTCCGCGCTCCTTGACATGCCGTGGGCATGTCCTCAAACGCTGGAGTCCCCAAGATTTCCGTGATACGGTCCAGCTGCAAATTTAGAGTAAAAGAGAGAAAAGTCTGGTTAGTAAAGCCTTTTTTTCTCTTTTTCTTTTATCTTTTTTTCTTTCATAGCTACCACCCTTTTCAAAACGTAAAATAATCCACATGTTCTTCAATACAATATCTCTCAAAAATATATGCAATAAATGCAATCTATTATACAGTCAAAATGTTCTCACAAAATTTTACACACACACACACACACCCATCTATAGACAAACACACACACACACACATACATAGACACAGACAAAGGCATGAACTTAATTTTAATTCTTCTATTCTACTAAGGTCAGCACTTATCTCCCCCCCCCCTATCTTTCTTCATCAAATTTCAGAACACAATGAAAGGACAATCTTCCTTCATGTTCTTTCTTTTTACCCCCAAAAAAAAATGTTGTAGTTAATCAAAATATTTGTCTACCCAATCACGACATTACATTACCTGTTGTACAGGGGGCGGATGCCTGGAATAGAATGCGACGACTGAGCAACTCTGCAAATATGCAGCCGACCGACCATATATCGATGGCTGAGGTGTAATGGACGGCGCCCATCAGGATCTCGGGAGCACGGTAGTACTGGGTGACTACCTCCTGTGTCATGACCATAC
Source organism: Doris montereyensis (assembly GCA_037039925.1). Classification (NCBI taxonomy): domain Eukaryota; kingdom Metazoa; phylum Mollusca; class Gastropoda; order Nudibranchia; family Dorididae; genus Doris; species Doris montereyensis. Next base: position 2,464 of record JAXRKP010000009.1, on the reverse strand, counting down.
TCTCGTCTGGCTCCATGATGCGGGCAAGTCCGAAGTCGCAAATCTGCAAAACCAGACCAGGATTGGGAACTCATGTACAGCAATACAAGTATCTCACAAATGCAAGCACAATGTTACTTTCTTCTCATCTTCGTCTTTTCTCTTTCTTTCCTTATAAGGTTGTTACCCCCCCCTCCCCCTCGCCCTGTTCACCAGGTACAGTGATCTCACGGTGAATATAGAAGAAAGAAACCATATGAAAGCTGTGTGAAAGAGTGACAGTAAAGAAGTAAGAGCCTACCGCCTACAACCGTTACCCCCACCCACCTACGCCTGAGGGTAGCTAGGTAGGTAGGTAGGTAGGTTAGGTAGGCTGCTATGTACTTGCTTAGAAGTAATTTTAAATAACGCAAAGGCTTTACGTCTTGCGTACCTGGTCCCTGTTTGCTCTTATCAACCATTACAAATATGTCATGATTTGGATTCCTTCTTGTGACACGGAAATTACGTTGTTACAAGACAAAAGCATCGATACGTTGCTGTTAAAATGATATATATGTATATATTCCATTGCAGTCATTTCTAGGGGTTCATGAGGGAGCTAAGATCACCTTTTAGTTGCAGTTTAAGAATGATGTTGGAAGGAGTCAATAGAGTGAAAAATTCTAGGTGTATTTTTGTGGTTTTGATCTTCAGGCTGTTTGTTCGGTTGCCTATCTTTTTTTTATTATTAAAACTTACCCTGTCTACCATGTACGGCAATCTCAAGGAGAATTAAGAAGAAACAGCAAGATGAAAGATGAGTGAAAGAGTAAAGGAAAAAATCATCTTCCGGCTATTGAAATCCCTTAGGAAAATTGACATTGAAATGACCACTAGTGTGTCTGTGTGTTGGACACATCAAGGGCCCCAATGCACCTACTGACCTTTAGACAACAGTTGCTGTTCACTAGAAGATTTCAGGCTTGATGTCCCTGTGCAAGACTCTGGCCGAATGCAGGTATCTTAGGCCTGTGGACACGCAATGGGGCAAAAAAAAATCAGTTCTATGATTCATTGTTTCTCTTCTTCATTGAAATGTACCCTTATGTGGTGATCTCAGGGTGAATCTTCATCTCAAGCTTATTGTTTTCATACAATCTTTGTTTAAGCCCAATGATTTCAAACAATCTTTATGTAAGCCCATTACTTCCCAACAATCTTTTCCTGAGCATAATGCTTTCTTTCTTTAAAGCAATCTTTTGTTTATAAGCCCAAGCTTTTCAACAATCTTTCTCTAACTAGTCTAAACCGCGCTCCAATCTTTCTAAAAATTTAGTCTAAGCCCCAGCTTTAAACAATCTTTCTCTGTATTAAACAATCTTTGTCTCTAACTGCTAAGCAATCTTTCTCTAACTAGTCTTTTTTCAACAATCTTTCTCTAACTAGTCTAAGCCTTTCAACTAGTCTAAGCCCAACACTTTCAAACAATCTTTCTCTAACTAGTCTAATTTAGTCTAAGCCCAAACAATCTTTCTCTAATTAGTCTTCAAACAATCTTTCTCTAACTAGTCTAAGCCCAACGCTTTCAAACAATCTTTCTCTAACTAGTCTAAGCCCAACACTTTCAAACAATCTTTTCTCTAACTAGTCTAAGCCCTTTCAAACAATCTTTCTCTAACTAGAATTTAGTCTAAGCCATAGCTTTCAAACAATCTTTCTCTAACTAGTCTAAGCCCAACACTTTCTCTAAACAATCTTTCTCTAACTAGAATTTAGTCTAAGCCCAACGCTTTCAAACAATCTTTCTCTAACTAAGAAACAATCTTTCTCTAACTAGTCCCCTAGTCTAAGCCCAGCCTTTCAAACAATCTTTCTCTAACTAGTCTAAATAGCTTTCAAACAATCTTTCTCTAACTAGTCTAAGCCCAACGCTTTCAAACAATCTTTATCTAAGACTAGTCTAAAACCTTGCAACTTTTCAAACAATCTTCCTAAAAATTTAGTCTAAGCCCGCCGCTTTCAAACAATCTTTTCCTAAGACTAACGCTTTTCTTAAAACCTTGCAAGTTTGCACAATGCTTCCTAAAAATATTTTATTTGCCAAAAGCTTTTCAACAATCTTTCTCTAAAGAGGAAAGCTGCTTCCAATGTCGGCTCATAGTTTCTTCTCTCTTTTTTTTCTTCTTTTTTGTTTGTTTGGTGTCTATTACATGACCACGCTTCTTTCTTTTCTTTTTCTTAACCAAGCAACTCACCTCTGAGTATTTGGTAGAGGAAGACCTTGACATGGTCAGAGGTCAAAGGTTGGGGTGAGACGATAATCTTGTGGAGATCACTCTGCATCAATTCCGTGACCACATAGCTGGAAGGTTTAGGTTAAGGATCATATCCTTGCTTTCATTGTAATGTTCATGGATTATGGATCATATCCTTGCTTTCATTGTAATGTTCATGGATTATGGATCATATCCTTGCTTTCATTGTAATGTTCATGGATTATGGA
>JAXRKP010000899.1:192500-199810 GCA_037039925.1 Doris montereyensis | reverse complement strand
AAGAACGTATACGCCTGCTTTACGTTTTTTCAGGAGAGGCCAAAAACATTTAGCGTCCCTCCCATCTCTCTCGCTGCTTAAAGGAAGATGACATTTGGTATGGCAATAGCTCAGCAGTGCAAAAGTTTTCTCACAAAATCTCATTCAAGTAGCATTTGTGGTTGTGACGAAAAGCTCGAAACTGTCTTTTTCCACTTAGAAATTGTTGAAAGAAAGTAAAATTGTTTATGGAAAAAGACCGTATCGTCGTATACGGTCTTTTTTCACAACTTTCGGCCAAATAGAAATTAAGGGGTACCGTATCATGCATGGTACGGTCTTTTTCATAAGAAATTGCTTCTTTACTCGGCTTAGAATTTGTTAAATTAATATGCGGTCATCTTCTATTCATTCTATTTAATAGAAAATGGTCTCAAAGGCAGTCCGATATTTACATACATACATACTGAACACGTCATGCAGAAATACAACATCAAATAGTAAAGTTCAATGAAATGATAATCATGCCGGTATTTTAATTTTGCCGATATTTTCAAAAAAAACTAACAAATAAGGGTATACTACAGACTTTCAGGATTGAAAAATTAATGATGGACATTCCAGAAAATGTAATCGTTAATAAAATTAATCAAATATATTCTTATTCTCTCTCTTAAATCTATATTGTCGTTTTAGATAAACAAAACCAAAATGACTGTGTCAACAGCATTCGAGTACATTGAAACGAAATTACGACATTATGATATAACAACAAAAATCAATTGAGATTCGAAAATAAATGCTTGTCTTTGAGGAATTTCACAGTGAAATAGGGCCCGTCAAATGACCGTTTGTAGTGCAACATCCAAGATCCTATCCTGAATTCAACCACAACCGTGTCAGCGAGATACGGTCGTGGGATTGTGTTCTTCACAGTATAGTAGCTCAAGCCTGAAATCCACAATTTGAAATCATGATGTGCCACTTCGACTGCTTCACACTTGGCATTTGTAACACTTTCTCTGAAATCTGCAAAATCATATACACCTTTTTTTTTTTCATTACAGTTTCTATTTTATCATGCACGGCATCTGCTGCCATAAAAGAATGTCCGGGTTCGAAGAATTTCAGGCGAATTGTCGATATCCCAATGTCAACGTCATTGAGCACGTACACCAGCATCGAAAATAAAGTCCAATTCTTGTTTTGGCCGGCGCAATTGTCGGCCCAGATGGTCAAACTCTCTGCATCTCGTTGCCTTTTCAGAAAAGCATAGAAGGCCGACGAAATGTCTTCATCTTTTCTTCCCGAAATGCCTTCATGCCAAATGATGGCCAGATTTTTCTTACCTCGTCCAAGCTGGGCAAATGTTTCGTTGAAAACAACCAATCTTCTTGTGAAGATGGCTGATTTAAACTGTTCCATCCTTGGAATAAGAATCACTTTCTGAAGATCAGCGGAAAAGATTGCACTATTGTCATGATTGGTTTGGCTTGTTCCAGCATCGCATTTGTAATGCCTCTTTGCAGTTACATATTTCCGTTTGTGGATTATGTACGTGGTATAAACGGAGCAAACGTCCGTGCAGCTACAGCTCATTCTATGAGTGTTCATCAAATTACATTCTTCGCACTCCTCATTTCCAAGCACAGTCATGGCAATGTTCATTGTTTTGAAAACATGGTAATAAGTGGCGTAAGATATTGTAGCTTTACACCTGGCCTGGAAGTCTGAAAACATCTGTTTTAAAGAAATGTCAGATAGTAGATATCTTCTGAAAGGTGCATGTTCTCGACGGTAGTGGGGTGCAGCTGGTTTATATAATTCGATATGATTTCGAATGATGCTGTGGTCGAAAGCATGGGGCTTTGGGGCTTTGCCACGTCTGTCCTCCAGCAGCTGGACGTTGTCCGGTGTGGTCTAATCTAGAGAACGTTTTTGTTATGATGGAATCGTTGTTCTTTTGGAACCCAACGGTGGTGAGATAAAAAGTTTTACAAACTGCAATGTAATCTCCAGCTTTGTTCCGAAGTGTGTATTTGAAGGACATCTTCTTTCGGGATTCTTTTTCGGTGAAGCGTGAAACTGGTACCTTCTTAACTGTTTGCATTATGTATGTCTTTTGGTTTATTCAGTCCAAACTCCAGTATTTGCGATTGATGCCACTTCTGTCTTCTTCCTTAAAAGTATCATTGTATTTCTTAAGGCAGGTGTCCGAACACCCAGTTTTCACTTCATGCTTCTGAATTATTTCCTTCTTTTAACTTGCTTTGAGGCAGCAACTTCTGCTGGCGTTCTCCGTTTATTTCTCTTTCTTCCATTGGGTTGTTCATGGATCTGATGATCCTCTAACTCAACAGTGTTTGATTCTGTCGCGTTGTCAATTGCTGCGGTTGTTGTGGCTTCAATTGTTGCAGATGTAGCATTGTCATTTGCTACGGCGGTTATTGTGGTAACAATTGCTCCGATTGCTGCCTTGTCAATTGATGTGGTTGTTGTGGTGTCTTTTGCTGCCGTTGTTGTGGTAACCATTTCTGCAGTTGTTCTAGCTGCTAGTTGCATTGAAGTATTTTGGATCACTTCGTCTTCACTGTCACTAGTGCTTGGTGACTCTAAACCAGATGTCCCTAACGTAAAGCTTGGGTCAAGCGCTTCATCTTCGTCGTCATATATATCTATCAAATCTTCAGGAGATAACTCCTCTAGCATTTGTTTCATGAAGCTTTCAGCTTGAACAGCCGCCTGTCTATTTACTTGGTGATGCTTCTTCGGGTATGGTCAAATTCGGGACATGGTGAAAGATTATGTGATTCCGCTGAGTTAACCAAGGAAAATCTGTCGCCAGGAGAGCGGTGGAGGACTGTTAGTCTGAACTCTAGTTGTCATTGATTGTGTCGACCATGGTGTTTCCAAACAGGAAGCAATTGTTGTGGGCTCACAACGTGGTCGTTCGGTTGTTTGAGTGAGTAAATTCAGCAATGTAGGTAAGTGAGGACAAGCTATATCCTGAGCAAAGGGTTCAATCCGTTCCACTGTACTAGGACAATCGAAGGATGTCATGTCGGCGTGATCGTCGGTTGTCGGCATGTTGCTTTTAGCTTGAAGGTTAGCGTTTGAATCACTTTCTGATTCGTTTGCGAAACTGCTCATCAATGTCTGGAGTTGATTTGAATGCTTATGGACGAGGAACCCAGATCGATTATCGTTTTTCCCCGATGAGTGAACCTTAGAAGTGCCTTGAATCTTTGCAAGAGTTACCTCCCACTCATCATCGCTGCTATCTGTTAACGACATAGTTTGGTTTTGAGGAGAACCCCTTGACAACAAAGTATGGTTGGATTTCTTGTTTGCTTTGATTTTCCGCATATGCTTTTTGCGTCTTTTGTTTCCACCTGCTCATGGAGTAGTGATATATCGAGTGGGTCCTGATGACGAAAAGGTGAAAGGAAATAGCATTGCAATTTAAACGTGCTTCTAGTTTTGAAACCAATTACAATTCATTTAAAAAGAGGAAGCAACAAAGTTGAATTGGACACACTGAGTGTGAACTAGAGGGCGGAGAATATGTTAGAAAAGATAAAAAAACCACGATATCTTAAATATTGAATAGCCACTTCGATGCATCAATCATTATAATCAGTATAACGTAACAGGGCAAGCGATTAAATTGTATCTACAAATAAACAGTATAGAACGTGAAAAGATTCCTTTGACATAATGTAGACTGATGTGAAGAAACAACCACTGGGTAAAAATGTATTGTGTTTGTGTTGTGTGTGTGTATTATCTTTGGCAAATAATAAAAGGAGATAAATAGATTAGTATTGGATATGATTTATCTTAATTACACATACCTCATCTGATGAATCCATTTTCCTTTCCTGAAGAAACTTTAGAAAGTATACTGTTGATGCATTCACAGAATAAAACAAAGGCGCCTTTGTTGGTAGCCTTCATACAAGCTTGATCACAAAAGTCAGTACCAAAAGCGCGCGAAAACAGTCTATTTTTAGTTAACTATGCAACTTGCTGCATTACTTTACGTCCCCAGTTCAATGTCCTATAATTGTACAATAAGAAATACGTATACGGTATCGTAAAATTCAGCCTCATGCGCTAATGTTTACGAAAAAAATGACGTATACGGCAATATTTACGTGAAAAGACCGTATATGACGATATACGGTCCTTTTTCCATAAGGATCAGTAAAAAAAAAAACCCGACAAATTCCATAATTATATCTAGTGTATCTTAAAAACTATTTACCCTACAAATATAAAACCCAGATCAAAAGAAGGTCATCACACGATTTCATGGATGCAGGTGGACCGGACAAAATAAAAATCCTCCAATGTCTTTAAAAACAAATAGCAAAAGATGTTTTCTTCAACCTGCCAACATTTGTTAAACGCCTTAATTATATTGTCATGTATAAAATCCATAAGACAGGCTGACTGGATTAAAATCCGACATGCCGGTATAATGCCGCAGATACTAATTTATTAAATTTGAATAAAATTTTGAAAAGCCCTCTTGAGGAAATCAACGTTTCATTAACCTCAAATTCTGCTGTCATATGTAGGTGGATGAAACACATGTTTTATTTTTAACACTTGCATACCACTTGAAATTGTTATGGGTATGTTTTGCTTTGATCTATGGATCGTTGAAAATGTTCATCTCTATCATTTATGTCACTTTAAACAAAATGAAACTGTTTTGAAGGATAATGTATCATAATATGAACTATTACTAAACGTTCAAGGCTTGCTTGCAACAATCATTTTTCTATAATAGGTGACGTTTTGCATAATAACCACACACAAAACACCTAAAAAGAAAAACAAAACCCTCCCACAACAAACAAATGCTACTACACCAATTTCAAACAATAAAACAAATTTAAAACCACATTATAATCTAGATCTACATGCCACGTATACGGCACTCCAGGCATATAATTCACGGAAAGAGATCACTCTGGCTAAAGGCTTCTTCTGAAACACTCACACCAACTCGAGCGCGGCTCAGTAAGAGGATGCATATATATATAATAGAATCTACCATGTGATCTATTCTGATAATTATTACATAATCGCAGCTTAAACCTGGCCAACAGCGCAGGTATAAAATTTCACCTCTCATATGACGTGTAATAGGAATAGCGTGTCCAAGAATTGAGGTCACAGGTCATGACAGGGGGTAATACTATTACTGCTATCCGTCTGCTTGTCTGTCTGTCTGTCCGTCCGTTTCTCTCTCTCTCTCTCTCTCTCTCTCTCTCTCTCTCTCTCTCTCTCTCTCTCTCTCTCTCTCTCTCTCTCTCTCTCTCTCTCTCTCTCTCTCTCTCTCTCTCTCTCTCTCTCTCTCTCTCTCTCTCTCTCTCTCTCTCTCTCTCTCTCCCTCTCTCTTTATATATATATATATATATATATATATATATATATATATATATATATATATATATATATATATATATATATATATATATATGAATAAAAACAACTAGAAGGAAACATTGATGATAAAACCATGAAGAAGATTTATTAATGAGGGTTAGATCTAATCATTACATTAAAAGGGCTTCAAAGAAATAGTAAATACTATCTTAATACAAACATCAACAAGATGAAAAGAAGAAAATAAAAGAAGAAGACCGAAAAAATTATAATTACGAATAACAAATTGTTTTAAAAGTTTTATAAGCGACATTTTAGAACAATATCTCCCGCCTGCCGATCAATTAGTGTCAGCGGCTGATTTCAGTAAATAGGATGCTATGTTTCCCTTTTTAGTTTTAGCAAGCAGGATCACAATATTGCACAAAAAAGCATTTTGCTTTATTATTAAGATAACTAAACGACTGAAAGAACCAGTAATACTGCTGTAAAACAGAACCAAATTGTCTCTTTCAAATGCAAAAAATGTACCTCATTCAATAATATGAGGACAAATTCGCCTGACTGACAACGGAGTACCAGTGACGTTGACCCATTCACACCAATTAGTGGCGACGTAAATATCGACGTGCTATCAATCCTATTAAAGACGTCTACGTGCAATATGCACATCTAAAAAAGACAAAACTATGCTAACATAACAATCATGTTGGCGTTTCTAAAAAGACTGGCGTTTCTAAACAGACTGGCGTTTCTAAAAGATGGCGTTTCTAAAAAAACTGGCGTTTCTAAACAGACCGGCTTTTCAGAGAGTAGGACGTGGTAGAAAAATAGTGTCGAAACGATCGAAAATTGGGACAAAATATTACATGTAGAATGTGATTTCTTCTTTGGATTAATAAGGTATTATTGTTATTATAATAATAATAATTAGTAGTAGTAATAGCAGTAATAGTCGTGATGGTAGTAGTAGTAGTAGTAGTAGTAGTAGTAGTAGTAGTAGTAGTAGTAGTAGTAGTAGTAGTAGTAGTAGTAGTAGTAGTAGTAGTAGTAGTAGTAGTAATAGTAGTAGCAGTAGCAGCAGCAGTAGCAGCGGCAGCGAAGCGGTAGCGGTAGCGGTACTGGTAGCAGTAGTAGTAGTAGTAGTAGTAGTAGTAGTAGTAGTAGTAGTAGTAGTAGTAGTAGTAGTAGTAGTAGTAGTAGTAGTAGTGGTAGTAGTGGTGGTGGTGGTGGTGGTGGTAGTAGTAGTAGTAGTGAACACAGCCAATGTGATTTAAGAAGGTGAAAAGTACCAGTTTGTGTGTGTATCATCGTCTGTCGAATGGTGCATGACCCAAACAGTTGTGTAAAACTCCTATCATGTACATTCGAAACGTTTCACACCAAGGAGTAATCGATAATACAATTATTGCAACAAAATTTAGGTAATGTGTATGTACCGGGTGCTATTATTGACCAAAGGTCAATTCTGCGCGGTCAACAGGCGGGTACGTCATGACATGACCTATGAAGTAGCCATGGCCGAATTTTCTTGCCGGTACTGGAAAGCGTTGTGACCTCGACCTAAACCTGAACCAAATTCTCACATTCCTGATCACACACCACAGCAGCTACGTTCAACTTGATATTTATTTATAGCATGCAGTGGATGACCGAGACGGTCTATGAACATGGTCGGCAACGCTCTCTTGTCTTCTCTCTTGCATGTGTTTGTGTATTTGAAACTGAGCACGCGTGTGAGAGGAGATAAACATATATGTGTTTGTTTGCTTGCTTCCTGTAACTGTAACTTGGTATGACAATTTATTGTAAATTATAGTATAATAAGAATAGTGCAGTACATAGCAGTACAGTTACAGTGTAACATAACATAATAAACATGAATATAATATAATATAAAGTGATATTATTGAATATAATAATGTAATAAC
>JAXRKP010000899.1:180000-187500 GCA_037039925.1 Doris montereyensis | reverse complement strand
GTCTGTCTGTCTGTTTGTCTGTCTGTCTGTCTATCTATCTATCTATCTATCTGTCTGTCTGTCTGTCTGTCTGTCTGTCTGTCTGTCTGTCTATCTATCTGTCTGTCTGTCTGTCTATCTATATACATGTATCTATTTATACATATATATTTACATACATATATATATATATATATATATATATATATATATATATATATATATTTATATATATATATATATATAGATCTATCTGTATGTCTGTCTGTCTGTGGGTCTATCTTTCTATGGGTACAAGCACTAGCTTAGGACTAACAATCTACGTCAGAATAGCGTCCTGTTAGGGGTGATTTATTATCACCTAGTCCGCTTCATTCTATAGAAACCGATAAGCTCCGGCTGGGTCGTAATGGCCTGAAATAATTTTCCTTTACTTTACTTCACTTTATCTATCTATCTATCTATCTATCTATTCATCTATCTATCTATCTATCTATCTATCTATCTATATATCTATCTATCTACCTATCTAGATTTATCTATCTATCTATCTGCCTATCTATATATATATTTCTATCTACCTGTCTGTCTATCGGTTTAAGTATATGTCTAGTCTTTCTGTATTACGAATGTTTGGGACTACAAAGAACCACCTGACTTGGAGCAAGTCAAGAGGCATTAGTACGCTAGCAGGGGTTTACAATCCAACGTAGGTTAAAGGTAAGTCAGGCACATAAACCATTCCAAATTTTAGAAACAATAGCAAATTCTACTTGAAGTTGAAGTGAATGTAAAGCTCAATCTGAAAACACAATAACAGATTACCATCCGGAAGTGATAATATTCCAACTTACCAACACAGTGAATAATCACAACACAAGAAATGAATTAGGGCATGGGGGCGGCCAGTTCACTCACACTCACACAAGCGTTATCAGTGGTCCCCGTCCACGCACTTCTCTTGTCGACTTTCGGCCTTTCTTTGGAGTCCACGACTCGTTCTGCGTGGAGCCACGAACACATTTGAAAGCGGGTCGACTTGTGTAAATAAAGGCCGCCAATGGACTGTTCTCTCTGCGGTCCCACTATTTGTTACATTTTAATGCCCTATGTTTTGCTGGATAACTTGTAACGGTCGCCTGATAAAAATTAATAGCAAATCCACGATAAGAATGGTTGCGAAAAGGAAAGTATGGTGTTGAAGACTTTATAAAGAAATAAGGCGCAGTCTGTCTAGCTATGCGTCTGTCTGTTTTCTTTGTTTCATTCTGTAGTATTGCTTTGGATCAATTCCTGCAGCGTGCCTAAGGTTTGGGAATTGTTTGTCTGTCTGACTGGTCTTCTTCGTTAGAATTGACTCACATTACTATTATTACTGTCAGCGCGCATGAGATTTTTTAAAGATTTACTAAATAAACATGAAAGAAAACAATTCTAGAATTTAAACCATGTATTGCAGGACTCACAAACGTGGCGTCGTGGAGTCAGTGAAAAACTGTTTTGCAAAATTGTGTTAAAAGCACCAAACTTGGCAATATTGTAGTTAATACCAATATAAATGATTGCTGATATAGAACCACCCTGAGAAAGTACCTTGAATGACCAAAACTGACCAGTGAAATGTCCACTATATTTGTATAGTAAAAAAAAACTTCCTGAGCTGACCAAACTGTGAGAACAACGTGTATAATCGTCAATACATGTTTCATGGAAGGGCAGAGTAAAGTTATGATAACTTATTATTGACAAGCACAATCACGATGATGACCGTTTGACCGTGAATGACCAAAACTGGCCAGTGAAATGCCCACTTTATTTGTTTATAAAAAACCTTCCTGATCGTCATTAAATGTCTCATGGAAGGTCAGAGTAATTTATCATAACTTATTAAACATAAATGCTAAGACTATGATGGCCGTTTGATCGTGAATGACAAAACTGACCAGTGAAATGTCCATTTTATTTTGTATAGATAGAAAAAAACGTCCAAGACTAACCAAATTTGTAGAACAACGTGTGTGTGAATGCCAATCAGTGTGTTATGAAAGGACAGAGTAGGTTTATCATAACTTAACATTGACAAGCGCAAACATTATTATGACCGTATGACCAGTATTAGTGAACGTCCGGCTAAAATGACAAATTGACAAATTGAACAAATAAGCAAGATTTAAACAGAAAATGTAAATAAAAAGTATTTGGGTTTGCTTATACTTCACAATCGAGACAACAAAACGATAGTAATAAGTTCAGAACTGACCACGAGACTGACCAATACAGAAAAGGAAAATTCCATTGCTTGCTGCTGGGTGTTACAATTTGTTAGATTTTATCTTATTTCACATTTTAACTAACACTGAAATTGTGAAAAGCAAAACATATGTAAGTGTAAGAGTATTCGTGGTCAAATAAAATTGATCATAATGACCACTAAAGAAATTGCTTTAGTCTTCTAGCTAATGTAAGTGGTTGTTATTTGTTTAAGATTATACTTTTATTTACAAAGAAATTCAACTTATTACATAGGAACGGAAAATATCTTACTCAGCACCGGTATCTACAAAAATAATCCCACATCAACTTTTTAAGAGCATTACTTTGTCACTCTCAGACACACACACACACACACATACACACAGAGACACACACACACAAGCGTGCATAAACAAACATACATAAAAGTGTACACATTGCACATTCTTTCTTTCTTTCTTTATCAGTTTCCATTCTACCTTTCGGTGTATGGGTTCAGATGCCCGAGATGATCTTTCTCCAGGATGCCCTGTCCTGGCATTTTCTGTTTCCTTCCAAAAAGTTTTTTGTTGTTGCTTCAATGCCTCTTTTATATCTTCTTCCCACTTTCTCCGAAGTCTGCCTTTTGGTCTTTTAACTTGGGCTTTAGCATGGTATACTGATTGAGCTATTCTATTGTCATTCCTTCTGTTTACATGCCCAAACCATCTCAATTGATTTGTTTCTATCTTAGTTTTTATGCCATCTACTTTGGTTTGATCTCTTATTGTTGTGTTTCTGATTTTGTCTCTTTTAGTTTTCCCTACCACTCCTCTTAGATATTTCATTTTCAGCTGCCTGTACTTTACTGTATTTTCTACTGTCTAAAGTCCAAGTTTCACTGCCATAGAGGAGAGTAGGACAATAAACTATTGTATACTGCCATTTTGGTTTTTGTTGACAATTCTTGCTTACCTACAAATGCCTTTCCTAGATGGTTATATATTGCACTTGCCTTTTTGATTCTCTGGCTGATTTCTTCTTTTAGTTTCCCCTCTGAGTTAATCATTACTCCTAGGTAATTGTAGCTTTGAACTTGCTCTAAATACTCCCTGCCCAATTTAAGATTTGTGTTTTAGCTTCCCTAGTTACTAGCATTGTTTTGGTTTTCTTTGCATTTACTCTTATTCCTCTTTTATTTAGTCCATTGTTCATAATGTTGATATTCGACTGAAGGTCACTTTCTGATTTTCCAAACAGAGCTAAATCATCGGCAAATTAAAACATTGATACATTTACTGGTTTGAGCTTCAACATACCTACATTCATTTTCTTTCTTTTTGAGGATGCCTTTGCAACTGAATCCACACGAGAACAACCAGATCAGGGTATGAATATAGAACATACGGTACCTAAAACGTTGATAGTGGCCTACTACCCAGCACATCAAGACAGTACTCTAGTGAGGGACTGACATACGTCGTACAGAGGAACACCGACGAACACCATTGCCATGGACACTCAAACATGACTTCAAAGCAACCCAAAATATAGGCTACTAGCACTCAACATCAGGAACACCGAAACCCAAATGGAGCAGACACATACATACCAACACAGTTAAACAACAAACATAGACCTACTTCCTTCAAAAACTCTAGCACAGGATCGAGACACGTGGAAAGACATTACAAAACAGATAATCAACACTGAGATCCTTTAGGAACAGCATTATGTCAGAATACACAGTATAGAGAAATCGTCTTTATCGACTGCGAGACTATTCTACTACTACATCAAGATGGGAATAAACTGCCATCAGAAATGCCATCAGAAATCAAACTAAGTAGAGTAGCAGGATGAATTCATGACTGAAATTAAATTCATCAATTTAAAATCAAAATTTGATTAAGCATATTAATATTTAAATTTAAAATCATGGACGCTGACAGCAAGATTAATTGATCTCAACGATTGTGCTCTATTTATTATACCCCCCCCCCAGCAAGCCATTTCATTTAATGCTGTCGTCATCATCATTGCGAGCCGAATTCACCAGAACGCCTCTACATGCCAATATGTCGGGTGCATGAAGGTCATACACAGCGTAAAATAAAGAGCATCTAAAGCCATTTCCATGGGTGTTTTAGTGACATTAAAAAAGCGAAAACCAATTATTAGTAATTACTGTGAATACTCATTTCGACGATATTCAAGTACAATCCACGTCAGATACATCATTATCAGATCCCATCGTGGCAGCTTAGGTTCCAAAGCTGTAATTATATCAGGGATACAAGTACTCATGTTAAATTATTATTGAAAATCATACGATGCTTCTACAATGCAATATACATTACAATGACAAGGTATCAGTATACAAAGTAATTGATAGTATATTCATTGCAATGACAAGGTATCAGTATACAAAGTCATTGATAGTATATTCATTGCAATGACAAGGTATTAGTATACAAAGTCATTGATAGTATATTCATTGCAATGACAAGGTATCAGTATACAAAGTAATTGTAATTGATAGTATATTCATTGCATTGCAATGACAAGGTATTCAGTATACAAAGTCATTGATAGTATATTCATTGCAATGACAAGGTATCAGTATACAAAGTCATTAATAGTATATTCATTGCAATGATGACAAAGTAATTGATAGTATATCATTGCAATGACAAGGTATCAGTATACAAAGTAATTGAGTATATTCATTGCAATGACAAGGTATCAGTATACAAAGTCATTAATGACAAGTATATTCATTGCAATGACAAGGTATCAGTATACAAAGTAATTGATAGTATATCCCATTGCAATGACAAGGTATCAGTATACAATGTAATTGATAGTATATTCATTGCAATGACAAGGTATCAGTATACAAAGTAATTGATAGTATATCAATGACAAGGTATCAGTATACAATGTAATTGATAGTATATTCATTGCAATGACAAGGTATCAGTATGCAATGTAATTGATAGTATATTCATTGCAATGACAAGGTATCAGTATACAATGTAATTGATAGTATATTCATTGCAATGACAAGGTATCAGTATACAAAGTAATTGATAGTATATCCATTGCAATGACAAGGTATCAGTATACAATGTAATTGATAGTATATTCATTGCAATGACAAGGTATCAGTATACAAAGTAATTGATAGTATATCCATTGCAATGACAAGGTATCAGTATACAAAGTAATTGATAGTATCCATTGCAATGACAAGGTATCAGTATACAATGCAATTGATAGTATATTCATTGCAACGACAAGGTATCAGTATACAATGATAGCATATTCATTGCAATAATTGATACAATGTAATATTCATTGCAATGACAAGGTATCAGTATACAAAGTAATTGATAGCATATTCATTGCAATGACAAGGCAGTCAGTACACAATGTAATTGATAGTATATCCATTGCAATGACAAGGTATCAGTATACAAAGTCATTGATAGTATATTCATTATATTATCAGTATACAATGTAATTGATAGTAATCTATTGCAATGACAAGGTATCAGTATACAATGTAATTGATAGTAATCTATTGCAATGAAAAGGTATTAGTATACAATGTAATTGATAGTATATCCATTGCAATGAAAAAGGTATCAGCATACAAAGTAATTGATAGTATATTCATTGCAATGAAAAGGTATCAGTATACAAAGTCATTGATAGTATATTCATTGCAATGACAAGGTATCAGTATACAATGTAATTGATAGTATAGTCATTGCAATGACAAGGTATCAGTATTCAAAAGTCATTGAAAGTAACGAGTCACCTGAGATGAGATTATCATTCAAATTTGAAAGTAACGAGTCACCTGAGATGAGATTAGAAATTTAAATCGTATGTGCATTATTTTTTAATTTTTACTTACGTTGAATTAATAACTATTCTATTCATTTCTGCTTTTGATCTTAATCATCAATAGTTTATTTGTTAATCATTATAATGTACTGATTTCAATTATAATTTATACCAATTTATGTATGTATGTATGTATGTATGTACGTATGTATGTATGTATGTATGTATGTATGTATGTATGTATGTATGTATGTATGTATGTATGTATGTATGTATGTGTGTCTTAAATACAAATCACCTCCTGGACAAAGAAAAACTCCTTTCCATGTACAACCTAACGTTGTATGATTTGGGGACATCGGATGTGTTCAGCTACATATGGACAGAAAATATCTCAGCCAGAGTAGCCAATTAGATCCTTCTTGTGTTTTCTTACTTCTTAAGAGGGGGGGGTGGCATGCGGGTCCTGAGAAGGCAGTTTTACCTCAAATGGGACAAAACTCTTTTATTGCACTACTGGATGGAGCAGTTCATTCCCTTGACGTCAATACCATAACAAAGCCTCAGTATCAATTCTTTCGTTTTATACGATTTTTTTAGAAATAATACCGGCCTAACCTTCAACACATGGGCTGTACTATAAAAGCCGGAAATGTTGTCTAAAGTATATCAAATTGCTACTAATCTTAAATACAAAAGTACACTGTCTGAAAAATCTACTTTTGATGAATTATTGTCAATATTATTTAAGATCGGCCGAATATGTACCGGGAAACATTCCGATACACCTGTTATCAGAAAAATGTCATCCCAACAAGAGTATATGATCTGGAGCAGTTGAAATAGGGTCAACATGAAGTATTTGATAGTCTCTCACGGTTGTATGATGTTTCAAAGTATTATGTTATTCTTTTATAGGTCATTATGCGACAAAACATTAAAATAACGGGGGGAAAATGTTAAAAATGTGATTTTCTCAAAATGTTACTTTTTGACAGTGATATGGATTTCTACTTTTTTTATTTATTGTCCGATTGCCCCACATTTGATATATAACATCCATAAAATTTTAAAAAAATTCTTCCAATAGCTTTTTTCCGATATCACTTCAAAAGTTTGCAAATTTATGTGATTGAATTTGCCAAAAATTGGAAAGATTATATGCATTTTCAATAGAAAATATTAGACTAAATCATACTTTAATCTTCAGGAGTACATGTCGAAGATAGAAGTAAACCAGGAGTAGGCCTCCTAGTGCATATAAGGAATGAAAAGCTATTAGAACGTTGGAAATTTATAAACCCACGGCTATTAGAGTTAAACATTAAACCAAAAGGAACGAAAATTAAATTATTAATAGCTTATGGACCAAACGAAAATGCCACCAAAGAAGTAAAAAGTATCTTCGAAAATGAGTTACAAACAGCTGCAGAG
>JAXRKP010000899.1:155000-172500 GCA_037039925.1 Doris montereyensis | reverse complement strand
CATGCCCAATACGACAAATTAAGAATGCCAAAGGAGAAATAATGAAAGGACAGCGAAATCATGGAAACATGGAGAAAGTATTTTCAACAATTACATACTCCCCCCAGAACATATGAAACAAGGAGTACAGATCAATTAGTAAGAGTAACAAGTAATCCAGAGGAGACAGCTGAAGATGTAGATATCTCAATGGAAGAAATTCAAACAGCTATAAGAAAAGTGAAATTAGGAAAAGCCCCAGGAGCAGATTAAGTTTATCCAGAAATGATTAAAAACCAAGGGAGAGAGGCAGACAAACTACTACATGCAATGTGCCAACAAGCATGGAAGTCCAAACAGGTGCCAGACGACTGGAAAAAGGAACGGTAGTACCAATACATAAGAAAGGATCAACTATGGAATGCTCAAACTATAGAGGGATATCACTACTTAGCGTACCAGGAAAAGTGTATGCCAGGATTCTGGAAATGAGACTAAGGAAAAAAGTAGAGGATCAGATTGAAGAGCATCCAGAGTGGATTTAGACCAGGAAGAAGTGTACAAGACCACATATTTACAATTAGACAAATAATAGAAAAATTCCTTGAGAGAAACATTGACTTGCACCTGTGTTTTATTGACTTAGAAAAGGCATTTGACACTGTGAGGAGGGACGAACTATGGCATTCCTTAAAAGAACACAACGTAGAGCAAAATTTAATAGAAGCCATTAAAAGTTTTTACAATAAACCAACATGTGCAGTGAGAGTAGCTGGAAACTTATCTGAAGAATTTGATGTAGATATAGGAGTAAGACAGGGTTGTATCCTAAGTCCTCTTTTGTTTATCACATTTATGGATTCAGTCGCAAAGGCATCCTCAAACATGAAGAAAATGAATGTAGGTATGTGGAAGCTCAAACCAGTAAATGTATCAATGCTTTCATTTGCCGATGATTTAGTTCTGTTTGGAAAAT
Source organism: Doris montereyensis (assembly GCA_037039925.1). Taxonomy (NCBI): domain Eukaryota; kingdom Metazoa; phylum Mollusca; class Gastropoda; order Nudibranchia; family Dorididae; genus Doris; species Doris montereyensis. The sequence continues at coordinate 171,545 of JAXRKP010000899.1, read as the reverse complement.
CAGAAAGGGACCTTCAGTCAAATATCAACATAATGAATAATGAATTAAATAAAAGAGGAATGAGAGTAAATGCAAAGAAAACCAAAACAATGCTAGTAACTAGGGAAGCTAAAACACAAAATCTTAAATTGGGCAGGGAGAATTTAGAACAAGTTCAAAGCTACAATTACTTAGAGGGAAGATTAACTAAGAGAAGAAATCAGCCAGAGAATCAAAAGGCAAGTGCAATATATAACCTAGGAAAGGCATTTGTAGGTAAACAAGAATTGTCAACAAAAACAAAATGGCAGTATACAACACAGTTTATTGTCCTACTCTCCTCTATGGCAGCGAAACCTGGACCTTAGACAGTAGAGAATACAGTAGAGTGCAGGCAGCTGAAATGATATATCTAAGAAGAGTAGTAGGAAAACTAAACGAGACAAAATCAGAAACACAACAATAAGAGATCAAACCAAAGCAGATAGCATAAAAACTAAGATAGAAATGAATCAACTGAGATGGTTTGGGCATGTTAACAGAATGAATGACAATAGAATAGCTAAATCAGTATATGCCCTGGTCAAATGTTTCGTCACTCATTGAAAACGACACGTAAATTCCTACCGACAGGCATAAGCCTTAAATGATACAAATGATAAAGTATTATAAAGTAAATGAAAAATCTAAAGATAATTCAAGACAAAACATTGTTAACCAATTATTTAGAAAAAGAATTTTGAAACAATTGTTTTATAGTCTATATTATTAGACTGTATGCATGAAACCGTTCATTTGTATCTCTGTGTACACATTTTGTCTTCCTATATTTCTATTCATTTCTAGATCTTTGTGAAACAAATTTCCTTCTGGGATGAAATGAAATATTTGAATTGCATGGAATTGGAATTGATTGTATCATCTTTGAACACACTGTATTGCATTAAAGATGATGAAACTAATAATAATGATGATATGGTCAAGGTAGAGAACAATAACTGCGGCCAATGACAACGACGGAGGCAAAGTGTTATCATGAGGAATGAAGTTGGTGCTGATGAATATACATGACGTAGTAATGACTTCAACAATGTTGTTGTTTATGGTGATTGTGTCTGACGATCGATGTCTTGACAGTAGCAACAGCAACATGGATGATAATTCATTTTGATGATATTGATCAGGATGTTGATGACGACGGGAGTGATGATTACTTCATAAATCCAACTAGGAAAGGAACATAATTTGACACAAGACATATTACATATTCAAAACGCTTTATTGATCAGACGCCAAAGACAATGATAATAAAAGCAACGAGGAATCGGTGGTCCAGAGGTAAAATGCCGGCCTTCAACCGAAGGATAATGGGTTCGCACTTCAGGTTTGATGGGATCGATTATGATGTCGGGATTAGCGGCAATGCTCAAAGACTCGTTGTCCAAGGGATTCAGAGCCTACCTAAAACAAACAGACCACCCAGTGGATGGGATTCAGGCTGGCAGATGCTCATGATGGGATCGAGTGTCGGAATTAGCGGCAATGCTCTGGATGATGGGATCGAGTGTCAGGATTAGAGAGAGAGAGAGAGAGAGAGAGAGAGAGAGAGAGAGAGAGAGAGAGAGAGAGAGAGAGAGAGAGAGAGAGAGAGAGAGAGAGAGAGAGAGAGACAGAGACAGATAGAGACAGAGACAGAGACAGAGACAGACAGACAGACAGACAGACAGACAGACAGACAGAGACAGAGATCAGAAAGAGAGAGAGAGAGAGAGGGGGAGAGGGGGAAGAGAGAGAGAGAGAGAGAGAGAGAGAGAGAGAGAGAGAGAGAGAGAGAGAGAGAGAGAGAGTGGTGGGATTACAGATAGAAACAAAGAGAACTAGAGACAGAGGGAGAGATATATGGGAAACGGAGAGGCGAATTAACTGCAACGTAAATTCAAATGAAATTCATGCACAAATGATGACAATGTGACGCATTGTTTAAAATAAACACGAGGCAAGCATGTCGGGATTAGCGGCAATGTGAGAATTGGCTAACATTGATTTATTACGATGCATTTATAGTAACCATTTATTTTATTTTAATTTATTTCTTTTTGCTCTTTTCGTTTTTGTATGTTTTGTGAGTTTGTTTTGTTTTGGGTTTTTTGGTGTTTTTTTGTGGCTGTGTTCATGTTTGATGTTCATCGCTGGTGATGATGACAAGAAATGGATAGACAGCACACATAAGACAACACAGATGTAAGATGATGATATTTGGCTTTAATGGTGAATCCGAGTTATTTAACAAATGTGGCAATGGTGATAATGGGATAACAGATGATGCAATGGTGACGATTGTAACACAGATTGATAATGATGGGTATCAATGAATCTGTAACGATGATGACAGTGGCAATGGTGATGATGATATTGGACAATGGTGATGATGACATTGGCAATGGTGATGATGATATTGGCAATGGTGATGATGACAGTGGCAATGGTGATGATAACAGTGGCAATGGTGATGATGATATTGGCAATGGTGATGATGATATTGGCAATGGTGATGATGATATTGGTGATGATGACAAATGGTGATGGTGATATTGGCAATGGTGATGATGACAGTGGCAATGGTGATGATGACAGTGGCAATGGTGATGATGATATTGGCAATGGTATGATGACAGTGGCAATGGTGACGATGATATTGGCAATGGTGATGATGACAGTGGCAATGGTGACGATGATATTGGCAATGGTGATGATGACAGTGGCAATGGTGACGATGATATTGGCAATGGTGACGATGATGTTGGCAATGGTGATGATGATATTGGCAATGGTGATGATGACAGTGGCAATGGTGATGATGACAGTGGCAATGGTGACGATGACAGCGGCAATGGTGACGATGACAGTGGCAATGGTGATGATGATATTGGCAATGGTGATGATGACAGTGGCAATGGTGATGATAACAGTGGCAATGGTGACGATGATATTGGCAATGGTGATGATGACAGTGGCAATGGTGACGATGATATTGGCAATGGTGATGATGACAGTGGCAATGGTGACGATGATGTTGGCAATGGTGATGATGACAGTGGCAATGGTGATGATGATATTGGCAATGGGGATGATGACAGTGGCAATGGTGATGATGATATTGGCAATGGTGATGATGATATTGGCAATGGTGACGATGACAGTGGCAATGGTGATGATGACAGTGGCAATGGTGATGATGACAGTGGCAATGGTGATGATGACAGTGGCAATGGTGATGATGATATTGGCAATGGTGATGATGACAGTGGCAATGGTGACGATGATATTGGCAATGGTGATGATGACAGTGGCAATGGTGATGATGATATTGGCAATGGTGATGATGACAGTGGCAATGGTGATGATAACAGTGGCAATGGTGACGATGATATTGGCAATGGTGATGATGACAGTGGCAATGGTGACGATGATATTGGCAATGGTGATGATGACAGTGGCAATGGTGATGATGACAGTGGCAATGGTGATGATGACAGTGGCAATTGTGATGATGACAGTGGCAATGGTGATGATGACAGTGGCAATTGTGATGATGACAGTGGCAATGGTGATGATGACAGTGGCAATGGTGATGATGGCAAAGGTGGTCGCAAGCAAAAACAGTGATTTTTAAGATTTGTGTTCTTTGTTCTTTTTTTTAATGTTCTGTTCGGAGATTGGGTTTCCTTTAGTTGTTGTTGTTGTTTGGTTTGTTGTTTTTTATTGATGCTGTTGTTTTTGTTGTTGTTTTTATCGTTTTTGTTTTACTTGTGGTTGCTTTTGTGTGTGCTTGTTTTCATCCTTGTTGGGGGTGGTTTTTGTGTCTTTTGTTGTTTTTTTTAGGTGACTAATTTGCTGGGGTTTTTTGTTGATGTTGTTTCTATTTAAACTTTCGGATAGCATTTAACTTCAAATAGACATTTACCACATCCTCATGAAACTGGCTTGCATATTTTAAAATTAATAACAAGAAAAAAATGTTCAAACAGAGAAGTTGATGACGATGCAATTGAAGTCTCTAGGGTCTACAGTAACTATTATAGAAGATAAAGACAAACAGTGAGGCAAGGGGCATGTCGGAAGTGAAGGTAATGACACAAGATAATATTAAAGCCCCATAGGAACAAAGACGAGACAAAATACAAGGAATAGACAGAAAATCCTGGCCACCATGGGGATCGAACCCTCGACCTCTGTGTCGGCACCCATCGCCTTGCCATGAAAAGAAAGCGTGCTACCAACCGAGCTAACTAGGCTCCCTATAGAGTAGCACGCTCTCTTTCATAGTGAGGCGATGGGTGCCGACGCAGAGGTCCAGGGTTCTATCCCCATGGTAGCTGGGGTTTTTCTGTCAATTCCTTGTATTTGTCTCGTCTTTGTTCCTATGGGGCTTTCATAGTGTGCTGTGTCATTACAGTAACTACTATAGTGGGTAACGGATTAGTATCCTTCTTACCGTCGTTGATGCTCAGTCCCAACTCATTGGTGCCATCGGCAAGGACTGGACTGCCATCTTCTCCATTCTTTCTCATGTCTAAATGAAGGTACCTGTTTCAATGAAAGGGAAATGTTGCATGAGAAGAATATCTTTGATGTTTTTTTTGTGATTCGGGTTTCTATAATTTGTTACTTTAAAAAAATTAATATTGTTGGTGTAGAATGTGATGGGAGGAAGGGCGTTTTCAGACTTGCTTAATGGAGTTCAGTGTGCAAAAAGCGACACAGTTTCTTGTGTGAATCACGTGCTTGTGCCTCTGTGTGTGTGTGTGTGTGTGTGTGTGTGTGTGTGTGTGTGTGTTGTGTTTGTATCAAAAATAAATCTACAGTTACCACGTGCATAATCCTCTAAGGTGTGTCCTAAAGTACCTGTGACAAGTATGTATGCCATGTATGTATGTATGTATGTATATATGTATGTATGCATTATGTATTTATGTATGTATGTATGTATGTATGTATGTATGTATGTATGTATGTATGTATGTATGTATGTATGTATTTATGTATGTATGTATGTATGTATGTATGTATTTATGTATATATGTACGGTTAAAGTCGGACACCGTTTCAGTGCTTTTTTTTCAAGCATGGCAAGATGATCGGTGCCAGTGTGGAGGTCATTAGTTCGAGTCCGCCCCATGACCATTGACTTTTTGTTTTCTTCTTTTTCTTGGTTTTCCTTTCTGTTTTTTGTCCCCTTTTCATACTTTTTCGGCGATCTAACATTCAAGTTTGTGTCTTTGTTTATTATTTTTTCTGAAAGACCCGTTCTCTTACTATTTGCCCTCATGGATACCGGTCATTTCTTCATCTTACGCCAAAGTAAACACCAATGTAAGGGGTAGAAAAGCTTACACTGTGATGATTAAGATAAAAAAGCAAAGCACTGCAGTGCACTCATACAGGAGACCGTCAAAGAAGGAAAGGGTTACAGGGTACAGGTTGTTGAAGATGAACGTCGCAGCAAGGGAGAGAACACTCTCCGTGACCGCCACCACAGCAAACAGCCTACCTGAAATCAAAGAGAAGACGAGTAGGAAGTGTAGACAAAGTCAGGTAACATAGCGATAATCATCAAGTGATAACGTAAAGTTTGTAATTGTTCATGTATTGTATTTTGTGTTGCATGAGAATCTATCATGGACTGAATTCCCAAGCCGTTATCAGGCTTAGCAAACTGTTCAACCCAGCTTTGTTCACATCCCTTGATCAGCTGTGACTGTCAACCTACGGTTTTGCCATAACACAAAACAACAGGACCAAAAGAGAGAGAGAGAGAGAGAGAGAGAGAGAGAGAGAGAGAGAGAGAGAGAGAGAGAGAGAGAGAGAGAGAGAGAGAGAGAGAGAGAGAGAGAGAGAGGCAAGTGAGGGGGGATTTCTAAAACATTCTACCCTTCTTCAGACAGTTTCAAAAAGTAAATAATTGCCTTGTGCGTGTAGACATTAAAGTAACTACGTCTAGTTTGGATCGGCAAGGAATGGAAGTGGTGACATAATTAATTGCGCAGCGTAGGCCTAAATATTTCAATGCTTAATAAGCGTGCTTGTTGTATCAGCAGACCCAAACATAAATGAACGGCCTTCACAAAAGAGCACACGAATCAAATGAATAGGAACTGACAGTGTGTGCATAACACCAGCAACACACTAGCCACACAAACGCGTGGTCGAACCACTGTGCCTTCAATTTGCTGTTTCTTACACAGCATGGCTGTCAGTAATGTCAGACTTTTTTTGTTTTTGCTCTATTTGAAGAGAAGGAATAAGTTTCAAAAATGCAATGGGGATGCTGGGTTCATCATTTGAATTCACTCTTTTTTTAAATTCTATTTCTTGAAATTGAAAGCAAAATATGCCGCGGCAAAACGACGATCTAGAAAATGAGATGATTTTGTCGAACATTCAATGAAGATGAAGACAAGAAAAAGAAAAATAGCAATGCTGTTTAACATCGAGTTGATATCACTATACGAATACTTAACATGGACGACCAATCATCGATTGTAAGAATTTTAAAGCTTCCATGGACAGGGAGAGAAACGAACAAATGAAAAATAACAGAGGCTGACGAATTGGAAATCTGACTGCAGCAGACAAAGCCGCACAGCACATTCTTTGCAGGTAGTGTGAGGCAGAGAAAAAATACTGATACAATCATTTGCGATAGCAACGCCTATTACGACTAGAAAGTAGTGTCATGTCTTTCACTACGAATCCATATCACGGCACCATAACATGAACCATCTTGATATTGTTTCCCTATTCATGTATGCAGTTTTCCTACTGGATAAGCCTGAATAGTAAGTTGAATCAAAGCACCTTTTCATATTTCATTGTTGACATTAGATAGACACAACTTGTCTGTTTTTCTTATTCTTTGGGACATACACCTATAAATTATGTGTATCTTCAAATAACAAAGTTTGCTTACACGGCCGTGATAACGAAGCCTTTGAGATAAGTCTGATTTCGAGACGGTGACTTGGATTTTGATGGGGGAAGAAAGGGGTGATGGAGGCTGGTGTTTAATTAACCATTAAAGAGTTAAACATCCGGTGATATTCAACTCTTCAACGGCTTTTTAAACGCCCGGTTTGTACATTGTGAGATGTCTGGCCTCAGCCTATGATAAATATGGTAGAAAATACGCGTCTACAGCCATCACGGACACTTCAAATTAAATTTCATTTCTTGCTGTCCAGCTGATTGAATTGAGTACAAATAATTTCATAAACATACGATTTGCTGTTTATGTGCTTTTGTGACTCAAATTCACTAGTTACACTTGTAGATGGAAAACTATAATATATGTAACTACAAAATGAAAACAAATCTAATCACTTATACGAGACAACATCGAAAACGTTGTATGATATACGTAGTGCACGTGTGTATAGACTCGTTACAGGCATTCACCTGTAGAAAATGTAGTTGACGTGATATTCATGATAAATGCTTTCTCTCTAGAGGTAAGAGGCTGAAAATTTACCCATAAGCCCTCAGTTTGACCGGCATCTTCACACCTTGAGGTGTTTGTCTTCATAGAATCTAAATAATAAAGATTGAAACATGCGATAGAAGGACATTTTGCATAACATTTCGGTTATGGTCCAGACACTGTCCAAGTTATTCGGAAAGTAAATAAAGTATTTTGCTTCGTGGAGAGTTTGATCGGAGGCCATCTGTTTCCTTATAGAACCTACATGTAGTTGTCTCTGTCTTTGGGTTGTTCCTTTGCAACCGTGTCTCCTGGTAATCAATATGTAATTATAGACTACTGTATAGAGTCACACGTATGTTCTCCATAACATTTCAAATGGTTCATATTCTACATTTACCACACTCATATGAGAACTTTGTTATAGATAAGAATTGGCCTATTGAAAACGTATGTTTCCTTCTTGACTGAAACCCCAAATAAACAGAAAAGAAACTTTGACCCAGACAACTTGTTCGCTAGAGTACATATCATCAAGGGAAAGGTTTGTTTCGGTCACAAAATTGAGTTTTCGTTGTGACATCGTTCTTGCCCAAGTCGTTTCATACCATATTCCTGTGGGTTTACCAGGGAGGAAACCCCCGATCTTATTGCTGCTGCCGGAAATCCATGCAGAGTGGTGAAAAGTAAGACTGAAATTGCAAAAGAACAAAACATTTAAAGGTTTGTTAAAAGATTTGATGGAGTTAAAGTAAAGGAAATTCCTTTCAAGGAGATTTATAAAAAATATAAAGCCAATAACTAGATACTCTCGCTCCTCATAGTCTTACATTATTAGACACATTGCTGTAAGTTTAAGTGATCACAGATATTTCCGAGTTTTGTGTTTTTCGTTGCTGTCGTTTCTTTGTCGTCTTCGTTGAGCGTGATGGTGATGATATTAATGTCGATGATTATGGTGATGAAGATGAAAGAAGAAGAAGAAGAAGAAGAAAAAGAAGAAGAAGAAGAAGAAGAAGAAGAAGAAGAAGAAGAAGAAGAAGAAGAAGAAGAAGAAGAAGAAGAAGAAGAAGAAGAAGAAGAAGAAGAAGAAGAAGAAGAAGAAGAAGAAGAAGAAGAAGAAGAAGAAAAGAAGAAGAAGAAAAAGAAGAAGAAGAAGAAAAGGAGGAGGAGGAGGAGGAACAGGAGGAGAATGAGAAGGAGGAGGAGGAGGAGAAAGAGGAGGAGGAGAAGGAAGAAAAGAAAGAGGAGGAGGAGAAGAAAGAGAAGGAGGAGGAGGAAGAAGAAAGCGGAGAAGAAAGAGGAGAAGAAATAAGAGGAAAAAGAGGACGAGGAGAGAGAAGAGGAGAGAGAGGATGAGAGAGAGGAGGAGAGAGAAGGAGAGAGAGGGGGAGAGAGGAGGAGAGAGAGAAGGAGAGAGAGGAGGAGAGGAGGAGGAGAGAGAGTAGGAGAGGGGGGAGAATGGAGGAGGAACGAGAAGAACGAGGAGAAGAAGGAGGAGAAGAACGAGGAGACGAACGAGAGAGAAGAACGAGGAGAAGAACGAGGAGATGAACGAGGAGAAGAACGAGGAGAAGAACGAGGGAGAAGAACGAGGAGAAGAACGAGGAGAAGAACGAGGAGAAGAACGAGGAGACGAACGAGGAGACGAACGAGGAGAAGAACGAGGAGAAGAACGAGGAAAAGAACGGGGAGAAGAACGGGAGAAGAACGAGAAGAAGAACGAGGAGAAGAACGAGGAGAAGAACGGGGAGAAGAACGAGGAGAAAACGGGGAGAAGAACGAGGAGAAGAACGAGGAGAAGAACGATGAAAAGAACGAGGAGACGAACGAGGAGAAGAACGGAGAAGAACGAGGAGAAGAACGAGGAGAAGAACGAGGAGAAGAACGGGGAGAAGAACGAGGAGAAGAACGAGGAGAAGAACGGGGAGAAGAACGAGGAGAAGAACGAGGAAGAAGAACGAGAAGAACGAGGAAAAGAACGGGGAGAAGAACGGGGAGAAGAACGAGAAGAAGAACGAGGAGAAGAACGAGGAGAAGAACGGGGAGAAGAACGAGGAGAAGAACGAGGAGAAGAACGGGGTGAAGAACGAGGAGAAGAACGCGGAGAAGAACGGGGAGAAGAACGAGGAGAAGAACGAGGAGAAGACCGGGAGAAGAACGAGGAGAAGAACGAGGAGAAGAACGAGGAGAAGAACGGGGAGAAGAACGAGGAGAAGAACGAGGAGAAGAACGAGGAGAAGAACGGGGAGAAGAACGAGGAGAAGAACGAGGAGAAGAACGGGGAGAAGAACGAGGAGAAGAACGAGGAGAAGAACGAGGAGAAGAACGAGGAGAAGAACGAGGAGAAGAACGGGGAGAAGAACGAGGAGAAGAACGGGAGAAGAACGGGAGAAGGAAATGGAAAAGAAGAATAAGAAACGGAAGAAAATGCAGAGAAGAAGATGGTGATAACGATCGTGATAATGTTATTGATGTAATGATTGTATTGTGTTGTTAATTGATTTTGTCTTATTATTGTTTTATTTCCGTTTAAGTTTTTTTCCTCTCTAATAGCAGATTTTAACTCTTTTATTTGTCCTTCTTTCTGTTCCATTCATTCCCCTTCTCTTTTTTTTTTTTTTCTTGATCTAGGCAAGTAATAGGAAATATAGCTTGCGGATAAACCTTTTAGAATTTGTAAAACGAACAGGCTTATCTGCAAAAGAAAAAAAATACAAAGTATACATACGTACGACTTTGCTTAACGTATTCGTCATTATTATCAAGTTGCGTTCTAAGCTTTAATAAGAGTGGTACAGACATCACCATCATCATCATCATCATCATCATCATCAGCACCATCATCATCATCATCATCATCATCATCACCAAGTATCTTGCTGTGTAGCGTTGACGATCGTGTTCTTTCACAACCCTCGATCGCTGGTCACTCAGGTTGACGTTTTTTTGTCTCGGGGGTTTTACTAGGATTTTAATTTTGCCCTGACTGCACTGTAAACATCCAAGGGATCTTTAACGTGCACATAAATTTGTGATCCAATCACGGGGCTTTCTTTTTTATCGTCCGTATCCGATGGGACTAGGTATCGACCCATCTACCTGGCCTGGGGGAAGGGTAGGTAGATTTTACTCGAGAAAACTCCAGAAAAGGTTTTAACGTGGGCGGGACTTGAACCAACGTTGAGAGACCGACACCTTGCAGGCACCATGCAAGGCCATCCAGAACCTTTTCTCTTCGTCGTCCTCTAGATTGTGCCTCTTCGATTTTCCCAGTGGTAACTAGATGTTCGATTTTTCAAGTGGTAACTAGATGTTCGATTTTTTTTTTTCCAGTGGTAACTAGATGTTCGATTTTTCCAGTGGTAACTAGATGTTCGATTTTTCCAGTGGTAACGAGATGTTCGATTTTTCCAGTGGTAACTAGATGTTCGATTTTTCCCACCCCATGACATGTCCAAAAACACGCGATTTAAGATACATGTATAGACATACATACATCATTGAAATAATGAGGAAAAGTTACCACAGAAAACAGTTGCATATGTAGTTGCTACGCCCAGGAAGACAAACCCTAGGCCCTTGAATAAAAGTCCCATCATTAGCAGAGAAGTATCTGACATACGAAGCACCTTCTTCATGAATGGCAACAAAGTCAACAGAGCTACGCTTTTGCAAAAGCTTTCAGATCCTCTGAAATATCCATATTCTGTACGGTTAAATGCCCGAGGTGCTCTCCGCAAAAAGAGGTAAAGAATATCGATTTCACCTGGGGATTTAGAATAGCATGAAATAATTAAAACGATATTTCAAGACAGTTTAATGGCACATTTGATTACTTAAATTTAGAATCATGTTTTACGTTATTTCAGTATACGATGCCTGGGATATCCACGCTTTTTTTTTTATCGACTGTTTACATCAAAGATTTATGACTGTAAGAAAAAGATATGTGATTTTCAAACTTTTCTAGCTCATTGCTCTATGTATCAGTGGTGGGTGGTTATGGCATCACATGACTAAAACCAGTTGTGAAATGTCTTTCAATATCGTACCTAAAGTGCCCAGAAGAACCATGTTGATTAAAAAACGTACATCCACATGTAAAATCGTCTGCGTCCGGCTCGCTTCTTGAGGATGAATTGGACCATGTTTTTGAGCGGGTTGACTAACCAGTAGGTGGCACAGCTCATCTCTTCATAGATAGGAGAATTTTAAAAAAGAACGCAGAAGATTTAGTTTTGGTTTGTTTGGGTTTTTTTTTTTTTGGGGGGGGTTGTTTGTTGTTGTTGTTGTTGCTATTGTTGTTGTTGTTGTTGTTGTTGTTGTTGCTTTGGGTTTTGGCCTTTTCTTTCTTTCTTTCCTTGGGTTCTTTTTGGAGGGGAGGGAAAGGGGGATGGGTCCAAGCTTGTTTATTGTTTAATTGGAATTTACCCCGTCAACCATTTACGGTGATCTCATGGTGAATTAAGAGGAAACAACAAGATGAAAGGATCCGTAAAATAAGGAAAAGAATGAAGTAGGACCTACCAGCAGAGCCCGCCAACCACCCACAGCTTGTATTGAATTTTTCAAATGTATTTAAGAGCCATGAACGTAAGGACAGAAAATGACAAAACAACGGGATGGTCTTAAGAAGGTATTCTTTGAATTATTCGAACATATTATTATGTTACACAACAGAACAAATAGATAGTAAAAATCCTTTTGCAAATATATAATTTTGGCGCAGAGAAAACAAAGACAAAGATAAGATTGAACAAAACCTAAAAAAAGATATATTGTTCCAAGGTAATTATAACATGCTCATGACAGTACATGAGTGATATGCAGTGCTCAAGTCACCATGGAAAACAATTCGCAGACAAATCAAGAAAAGAAAAAAAGAAAAAAAAAGATATATATATATATATATATATAATATATCATATCGTGTCAGAAGCTAGATAGGTCATTCGATCTTTAAATGTCCCATACGTCTTAATACAATCATGGACTTTTTTTAAAATGATTGAACAATGCGCATTCATTCATCACACAAATATTTTAAATGATAGAGCTCCATATCAATGGCACTTTTAATTTTTTTGTTTTGAAGTGTAAACTGTTCCATGTTTTGATTGTTCTTATAATCAAAATATTATGTCTAACAAAAGTAGAACTTCCTGTAATATATATCTTGAATTCACATGAGAATAGTTGAAAAATTATTTATAATCAAAATTATCTATATCAAGAACAATTTTATACAATTGGATAAAATCCCTCTGTTTTTTCCTATATTTAAGAGAGGGAGTCGCAGAAATTTCAATCTTTCATCATATTATGGCATATTACCATGTTCCAATTCTCTTAATAAACTTGTCACTCATCTTTGTACTTTTTTCTGAAAGAAATAATTGCCGTTTAAATAAAGGCTCCATATACTATTTAATATAGCTATATAAAATATATAATATGGCTTTTTTAAAAGAAATTATTGATGGCTTGTTGTATCTCATGGTAGTTCCTAGATCAGTCTCTAATCTCACTGATTTTAGATGTTCTGTAGAATACGTTTTCCTTTATAAACATTATCGCTGCTAAAAATTGACCCATTCCATTGAAAAATATACTACGGCCAGTTATGTTCGGTTGCAAGTTATGATCTAAGAGAGGACACAAGTAACTTTTTTTTGTCCTCAACAATGCGTAGCCGAATTTGACATTACCTTATACTTTGGCACCTTATATCGTGCGACGCTAGATTAATCAAAAATGTTCTAACTCGAAATTTTGGGCGGCAAGAGGTTACAAGCCCCAGGTAAGCATGAGAGCACAAGCTTATAATAATTCCTCACAATTGTTTATTTTAAAAATAAGCTGAAGCAATATCCTGTAAAAGAATTAAACTCTTGCCGTTTTAATAAGAGAAACACAAAAAGTGAAATCGTTCTTCTTCTTCTTCTTCATAATAACTGACAAACTTCATTCTTGAGTATTACTGTCAGCGCACATATTTGTATTCAACCCAAAAATATTAATCCAATTTTGTGTTTTAAAGTGATGTGTTTAATTCTGTTTTTAAAGTCTTCAGTGCAATTGCTGAATTTTATTTCTGTTTGCAGTCCAATCCACAGCCATACTGTCCTTTGACTTGAATCTTTTTCAAAAGTAGGTCTAGCCTTGCTACAACCGTATTAATCTCGGGTCACGAATTTTGTTGAAAGGCACGCGAACTTTACAGTACCGACGTAATATATGTATGATGTAAGGAGAGAAATACGTTACAAGTTTAGAATATATGTGTACACATAGGGAAGTGTATGGAGGGTTGAATGAGAAAAGTACAATAATGGTACGGACAGTAAACTGTGGGCCAAAGTTGTCATTGCTTGCTCCATTGTGTTTTATCTACTGAAATGACGTGTCACCAGGTTATTTGATATTTAGGAGAGGAAAAGAGTGAGAAGGAAAGCAACATAAACAGTCCTCACACAAATCATACCTTTCTCTTCATCAGTCTTGGAAGCAGGTTTGATGCTCTTCACAAAAAATAGGCAATAAAGAATTGCAAAACCTGAAATATAATAATATGAGTCAGTTTAGTTCAATTCTATTGACTTTCGTCTTATCTAGGTGACTTTGGATGTGGTGGGACGAGGGTGGGGAGGGGCGGTGAGGACCTAGTGGTGTTTTTGAATTTAACTGATAGTTCACTTTGAAATGGAACGTTGCTGAGAAAGGAAACAAGGCGTACAAGAAAACGATATAAATATACTACATTTTCCATCACCTCAAAGAGTATTGAATACTATTTGATTTTTTTTCAAATTTAAAGGTGTGTTTTTTTTTCATGAAAGGAACGAGAGACACACAGACATCCAGACAAACAGACAGACAGAAACGCAGATAGAGAAACAGAGAGAAACAGACACATAGTTAGATAGATAGATAGAAATTTAGATAGATAGAGATAGACAGATAGACAGACAGACAGACAGACAGACAGACGAAAAGACTGACATACAGACAGGCAGGCGGGGGGAGGCAGGCAAACAAACAAAGGCACAGAAACAGAGAGACAGAGAGAGGTGGATGTATATAACTATGAGTTTGTCAAACAGTGTAGAGATGGGCATATGTCATGATCAACTGTCTATTATTCTGCAGATGCCAGGGACAAAGCAAATGGTACTACTTAGTATAGGAATATACATGCCTGCAATTAGTTATGCGGTTCAATTTGCTCACTGCAAATTTAATCACTGCCTCTCCCACCCAATTTAATCACTCTCTCTCTCTCTCTCTCTCTCTCTCTCTCTCTCTCTCTCTCTCTCTCTCTCTCTCTCTCTCTCTCTCTCTCTCTCTCTCTCTCTCTCTCTCTCTCTCTCTCTCTCTCTCTCTCTCTTCTCTCTCTCTCTCTCTCTCTCTCTCTCTCTCTCTCTCTCTCTATATATATATATATATATATATATATATATATATATATATATATATCTCCTCTCTCCCTCTCTCCCTCTCTCCCTCTCTCCCCCCTCCCTCCCTCCCTCTCTCTCCCCTCCCTCTCTCTCTCTCTTTCTCTCTCTCTGTCTGTCTGTCTCTCTCTGTCTCTCTCTCTCTCTCTCTCTCTCTCTCTCTCTCTCTCTCTCTCTCTCTCTCTCTCTCTCTCTCTCTCTCTCTCTCTCTCTCTCTCTCTCTCTCTCTCTCTCTCTCTCTCTCTCTCTCTCTCTCTCTCTCTCTCTCTCTCTCTCTCTTTATATATATATATATATATATATATATATATATATATATATAAATATATATATATACATACATACATACACACACACACACACCACACACAAATACAAGCTTGTCAGTCATATATGATTTCACAGAATCCTACCATTAGGTTATAGGACGTTATAATGGTGGGAGTATGTCGGTTAACTGCATGATACTAAAACTAGTATGTTGTAAATATACAGACATGTTTTATGGTTCCTTAATGCACATGCATGCCTTTCTTTTGTTTTGTTTCGGTTTTGTTTTGGGTTGGGGGATGCGGGGGGGGGGGGGGGGGTTCTTGTAGCGCGTAATTTTGATAAACAATTGTCTTATAGCAGATTTTCGAGTTGAGGAATTATTTGGCTATGCGGTTTTAAAAATCATGCATGCTTGCCGAAGTGTTTTATAGAATCCCTTCTCAAGATTTTCGAACGGTAAAGACATGTGGAGTTACCTTGGAAAGATAGACAAATGATGTAAACATTAGTAAATCCAACGGCTTGTAGCATGAGACCCGATACAAAGACAGCGACGCTGCCAGATAGGAAAGCCAATGACTCCATAATACCGATGCGAACCTAATTGTGTAGTACAAAAAGGTGAGAACAATATTATTTCACATTGTATAACGCATTGCTCACTGATAACTGCATGTCTAATACACATCTGTTAGCTGATGTTACAGATCGTTTAACACTTGTCAGACTCAAGCAAAGAAATAGGCCAAAACGAGGCAACAATGAAAGTGAAAATATTTTCTTTTAAAGGGGAATAACTTATACCTCTATGTTTTTATCATTATAATCAATATTTCTATTCTCTCTGTTCACACAATTGCATACGACAAAAAGAAGGAGGAGGGGGATGTAAGAATTAAAAATGTTTTAAGATTATTTAAGTGAAGTTGAGCAAAAAATTAATTCTCTGTATAGAAACTCTGTTGTCTCTCAGAAGATTGTAATATTGCAATACCGTTTCAAGAATAAAAATGGCTCTTTACTGATATCTGTAAAAATAGATTTGTTGAAAACACCAGTGGAATGTTTCCGAATGAAATTATAACAGTTTTGAATTAAATAAGATATTGGAATAATTTGTTTTTCAATTTCTGAGATTTAGCTATCATTATACTTAAGATAATGTAATGGTTCTGTAATGCATTGCCACACAAATATCATTTTGGTTTATTACATCGAAGATAATTTAATGGGTATGTAATGCATTGCCACACAAATATCATTTTGGTTTATTACATCGAAGATAATGTAATGGGTATGTAATGCATTGCCACACAAATATCATTTTGGTTTATTACATCGAAGATAATGTAATGGGTA
>JAXRKP010000899.1:105000-145000 GCA_037039925.1 Doris montereyensis | reverse complement strand
CCCAAAGGATCTGTCTCCATTCAATCAGTCCAATAACCAAGTCATATAAGAGCATGTTCCATATGCGTGGTTTGCTGTAAAGTTGCGTACTTTAAGATCTCATTACTTATAGGTTGCCATCACGATTAGTATCAGTAGCCAATAGGGAGGCGACAGCCAGGAGGTTTGAATTCCTTTGAGTCAGAATTTGTCAGTCGGGGCATGTCTGACCAAACATAGTCCGCATAACTATTTCCAGAGCGGCTGATCAAAGCCCACTCGGTGCTGTTCACGTCATGCTGTCGCATAGTCCGAACGTACACCACTGTAGCGACCATGACAGGGACGGTAGAACGTTGAATTCCTCGTTGTAGTTGTAGTTTAGCAACGATACAGGCCTATCTTTCAACACGGCTAGTATACGATAAAAACCAGAAATATTATCTAAAGTATGGCAAGTTGGTACTCACTTTGATCATTACAATATAGGCTATGCAAATACAATTTATTTGAGGATCTATTATGAATATTGCCTTATATCGTCCGGAGAATACGAGACATATTCCGTGCATCTATTATCAAAATGAGTAAAAAGGTGCTGGTGCACTTGAAACAGTGTCAATAAGTAGTTGAGAGCCTCTCAGGGTTTTATCATGTTTCAAAGTATTATCCTACTCTTTTCTTAGGTTTATGGGAGAAAAATATATTCAAATAACAGAAAATAAGAGACAAATACGATTTTCTCAAAATGTCCTTTTTCGTACATTATTTCCTATATACTTTTTTTTTAAATTTCTCAACGTATCTTCATGAAATGTGGTATCAATGATGAGTGGGGGGGGGGTGGACAAATAAATTATCAGATGTTTCTTTTATATGTAGTATACAGTTTTGTAAAAATATAATTTTTTTACAATATTTTGGTATATTTTTGGTTGTTCTCATATGCTATTTTCAAAAAGGTAGTGATTATTGGGGTGGAATCCACCCCAACAATACAAAACCCCTACCGCTGTATTATTCAGGTGGAAAGATTGTATCCGTACTACGCGTGCGCAACCGCCTTTGAACTACGGAGTCAAATAGTTACTGCCACAGTGAGGCTTTTTCCTACAGCTCTGTAAACCACTAGATCTACTGAGTGTGTTAACGTTTTGTATTACATGTTGGGAGGGAACTGTCATGTTGGGGAGAAATGTAAATTTAATAAACTTCTTAAGAAAGCAAAAACTTATACTTTCACAATTGATGATTATGAAAACTTATATTCAAATATGTGTTTTAACAAAATACTGGCCATTTCAAAAAATGTAAGCCACCCTTTGTATCACCTCATAGAAACATCAAATCATAGCAATCGTTTCAGATCCATCGCAACAAAGAGTGAAAGACATAACAAATCTTTTTTTACCATCAAGTACCGGTATACGTCTATATAATTTTATTATATTAAATGAGTCATCATATCATTTTATAATATCATGCAATGTCAATTACTATTTCCAGTTCATATTGCTTGTATTCTATTCATTGTATTATCTTGTTCATTAGCATTATTATAAATTCATAACAATATTAATTGTCCCATATGTACAATTTTCTTTTGTATTGACGTCTAAAGACAAATTTCCATGCTTTGGATAATAAAGTACACATCTTATCTTATGTAGGCCTAATATATAAGCATTGCCAATGAGCATGTGACATGTAATAATGTAATGAATGTTAACAATTAGAAAATGATACTTCTTCCTCTATCTTGTTGTATTTGTATAATTGACGTTGTTGGTTCATTTAATATCAGTCTCATGAATTCTATTCTGTATTCATTCTTTTAAAATTAAACCTTATAGAAATTTCTCAATTCATGTTCGTTGTTATTTCACACTATTGAAATTTTGGTGTGTACAATGATCTAATGTTTTGACAATTTAATAAGAGTCCAGTTGGTGGTTTAAAAGTTATTGACATTTGAAATAGTTCCCTTATTATTGGACACCCTGTATGTCATTTTGTATTGATTAATTTTGCCTTTAATTTTGTCATTACATTATAATAATAATACTGTGAATAATAAACTACACTGTCTCAATTTGGACAGTCCTCCGGATCATGGTGTTTTTTTTTGTTGGGTTTTTTTTACAATTTTTTCTAGTTATGCTAGATTAGTCTGAGTTATTTGTCGTTAGACACTGTTCTCCTTTTCCGATATATATATATATATATATATATATATATATATATATATATATATATATATAATATATATATATATAGATAGATAGATAGATAGATAGATAGATAGATATATCTATTTATCTATATATCTATCTATCTATCGATCTATATAACCATCTATCGTACTACGCATATTATACACAATAATATTACACATTCAACCCGGCAATATATTATGTATACTATAATAATATATATATTATTTAATTACACACATACACCTACTGTAGTACATACTATACACCTGAATACAATCTTTCCACCTATATAATACAGCGGTGGGGGGTCTGTATTATTTAGGTGGAGAAAATATTTCCACCTAAATAATACAGACCCCCCCACCCCACCTCTGTATTATTTAGGTGGAATCCACCCTAATAATACTTTCCTTTCAAAAATCCATAAAAATAAAGCTTACTATTAAAACACAAATCTGATCTGATCAAATTTAGATATTGTATCAAACAAGGTGTGTGCCGAGTTTAAAAGAAATTTGTTGAAAAATGAAAAAACCTATCGATATTGAATTTGGTGAAATTTAGGGGCAAAATCCAAGACGGACGCTGTTTCCATGGCAACCGGAAGCGTCAGACCCCCCAACCCCCCCCCCAACCCCCCCCCCCCCCCCCCCCCCAACCCCCCCCCCCCCCCACATATTTCAACTCAGTACACCATACCCATTACACCTATACATACGTTAAATTGATAGGAACAAACGGGATAATTTTCACTTCAGGAACCGCCCCCCTCAACCCCCCTACCCTCTAATATTGAACTTGGTGAAATATGAGGGCAAATCCAAGATGGCCGCTGTTTCCATGGCAACGGGAAGTGTCAGAAAAAATGACAAATTTCAACTCAGTACACCATACCCATTACACCTATAATAAGTTAAATTGATAGGAACAAACGGGACAATTTTCACTCCAGGACCCGCCCCCTCCACCCCAGCCCCTAATATTGAGCTTGGTGAAATTTGGGGGCAAAATCCAAGATGGCTGCCATTTCCATGGCAACTGGAAGCATGAGGAAAAAAACAACGATATATTTCAACTCAGTACACCATACCCATTACACCTATACATACGTTAAATTTATAGGAACAAAAAGGATAATTTTCACTCCAGTAACCCCCCCCCCTTAAGAAACAACATTGCCTATAACTAACAGACGTGCAGTGACCTGGTGACCTGTCAATTCTTGTCAACCCGCTAAAAAAGCAATGAACTTAACAAACAACATTGCCTGTAACTAACAGATGTACGTTGACTTGGTGACATGTCAGTACTTGGCAAACCGCTAAAAAATGAACTTAGAAACAACATTGCCTGTAACTAACAGACATAAGTTGAACATGTCAGAAAAAAATGAACTTAGAAACAACATTGTCTGTAACTAACAGACGTAACTTGACCTGGTGACATATCAATACCTGGCAATCCGCTAACAAGGAACTTAGAAACAACATTGCCTGTAGCAGATGTACATTCACCTGGTTCAAACATTGTTACATTTTCACCTGGTTCATATTGCATTTTGCATTTAGTTTAGCCAGCCACGGATGCAAGTGACTTGGACAAGCAAATTCTGCAAATTTTATTACCTCTAATGATATTAGTACATGTATAGCGAAAATCTTGCAAACGTGTGATACACCCTAAAGATGTTGATTATTTGATGGCATGCTGCAGGCATACATCCACAAATTAAGATTTAGATTAAGATTAAGATGTCTTTATTTGTCCAAAAGGAAATTTGCTCTGGTCACGTTTCAAATCAAAATGAATATATTACAAGACAATACATCTCTTTCATTTTCATTCGCTCTTCCATTCTCAATTTCACGACTAAAATCAATACATTACAAAACCGACGCTTTATGGATATAGACAATATAAAATCATAATGATTATGTTGTATAAATATAAATATGTTTTTTTATTTTTTTTAATCGTTTTCACAGATACAAAAGTGGTTTAAACAACTTCCATTCACAATATAAATAAATGTTTAAATAGCCTTTCTAAATATGTGTCATTCCTTAATATATTTCTTATGAAAATGTGCATTATGGTACATACCGATACAAGAAATAAATGTTCAGTAAATTCAATAAAAGCGATAAATAAGAGATTAAAACTGAGTGTAAGAGTTTACGGTTAAGAAATAGTATAATTTATACGAAAAAAACCTAGCTCATTGGAGTTTTTAAAGGAGGTGGGAACAAATGAATTTTTATATCTCTGTTCTCGATCTTTTGTACAATTTCCAGTAAGCTACAGGATAGATTTTAAGATCCTTTGTTATTGTTACAAATGTTTAAATGATCTTGCCCCATCCTATTTACAAGAGCTGGACAGTTTTTACCAACCTAAAAGAATATTAAGATCATCAAATTCCCTCTAACCACCATGCCAGCAAAAAGATTATCTTTTATTGAAAAGTCATTCAGTCATGCTGCCCCTCTCTTATCGAATATTTTCTCTTTCAAAACAAAAAGCAGCCCTTCATTTCAATTTTTTTTAAAGAATCTTAAGATTGAACTTTTTAGGAGAGCTTTTGTTCCTCTTAGTATAAAAGCTGTGTCTTTTAGTGTTTTTAAAACTGTAACTAATATAATTATTTTTATTTTTGTTTGTTACTGTGCATTTTATATAATCTGTAATTGAGTCAATGCTATTTTACTGTAAAGTGCCATAGAGCATTTCGATGGATGAAAGGCGCTCAATAAATGCATTATTATTATTACATGAGGCGTTGTGATCTTTCATATTCTTTGTTCAAGGGATGGGACTTGTCTTGTAATATTTTCATTCCTTTTTTAATAACATTTACATAGTACAGTTCGTAAAATGAAGAAAGACTAAGTTGAACTATATTTGATGCTTTTGTTGGTATCCTATTTAATTTTATTTTTATCTTGCATGAAGATATTTCCTCCCAGACAGTTACTCCAAAAGTCAATATCTTTGAATGGTAGCGGTGTAGAATATTTTTAGAAGTTCACTTTTTACATCAAAAGATCTCAGTTTTTGCAGAAAGTACAAATGCTGATTTGTACAATTTGTTTAAAGTCACTTTTTATGATAAACTATCATTTCCAGTAAAAGTTGTAAAAAATGTCTTTAACAGAACTGACTTGATATCAAAGTATAAGTCAATCATGTTTTCTCCACTCAGCCATCACTAAAGTACCGGGTAGCGACTCCTAAAAGACTGGGAACTCGGTAGTCCAGAAGCAAGGTGTTGGCCTCTCAACCAAAGGGTAGTGAGCTTGAGCCCCGCCAACGGTTAAACAATTTTCTCGATATTCTTCGAGCAAACCCCCCCTCCCTCCCCCCCCCCCCCCCCCTGTCCAGGTAGGTGGATCAACACTTTGTCCCATCAGAGACGGACGATAAAAAGGAGGTCCTGTGTGCAGATCACAAAACTATGGGTACGTTAAAGATCCCTTGGTTGTTTACAGGGCAGTCTGGGAAACATTCAAAATTCTACGAAAATCCCAAGTTCACCTTAGTTGTGCATGTGGGTAAATCAAATAAAATCAAAATCCTAAGACCATGTCAGCAGACATGCATCAATGAATTAAGTTCAAGGTCACTTATGATGATGTACCGTCATTTCCAGTTTAAAAAAACAAACAAAAACAGTTAATATCAAAGTCTAAAAATCAATCCCGTTTTCTCCACTCAGTCATCACTAAGGTAGCAACTCCCAACAGCCACGTCTTTTTTCTGTCACTTGCATTTTTTTTAAATTTCATTTTAAAAAAATCACACATTGAAGCAATCATGTTTGTTTCATTTATTGATTCGTACTTTTCATAGTAATCAGTTTTACATGGCACAAATGGATCATACTTTTGAAATGTTACCTGACTGACTAATTGTAATACAAACTTTTCTGATCAAGAGTGAACATACTTTTCATAAATTTACTCATTTAAATAAAATATATATACCATTAATGGGTTAAACGAGTAAAACAAAAATATCATCTAACAATATTAAATACATTGTATCTAGTTTATTTCTCTATCTTTCCTTATATGAATGATATTTCAGTTGGAGAAGTTATTTTTTTCAAGTGACAGACTAGACATATTTAGACAACATCTTCTAACGTATGCATGTTGTCAACGAATGCTGCAACTGTAAGATTACAAGTACAAGTAGAAGAAACAAAGTCATTGAACACAGTATCGTGGTTAAGGGTTGGGTATACTACTAAACAGTAATAACATTGCATTTCTATTAGTAGTAATAAACTATCGAAATTTATGCTTAGGCAAAAACATGGAGTGTAAGAATACCAACATTTTAAGAAAGACTCTGAATACCGGTAAATACCATACAAATTATTTTGAAAAGGAAGCAAATAAAGCAGGAAGTGGAATTACTTAATCTAGAAAATCTCATTCCATGTGCAGTATGATGGCATTGCGAGTGCAAGAAATTATGCAATGCCCTTTTAACTTCTTTAAGCTAGCAATGAGACCGAGATAAAATATAAGTACCTAATATATGGTCACCAAATGCAAATAACTATTAAAAGTCACTATAAAGACAATTCTGATGTATGGCTCTGGAACATATAAGTTGACAACAGGAGATAGGAACAAGCTTGATGTGTTCCAGGCCAGTGTCGGAAACAAATACTACAAATAAACCAGTGGTTCTTAACCTTGTTGGAGGTTCTGAACCCCACAAGTTTCATACATGCATTCACCTTCGTAATTGGAAAAATAATGGACACACACACACATATGCACAATGTGTATATCTCAAACTCTGTGGAACCCTTAAGACTGGCTCACCAAACACCTGAGGTTCGATCGAACCCAAGTTAAGAACCACTGGAGTAAAGCCATATGATATGATCACACATTAAAATTTGGTTGCATTGAAACTTACCCCATGCACCATATACAGGAATGTCAGAGTGAATTAAGAGAAAACAGCAAAATGAAAAATAAGTAAAAGAGTGACATGAAAGAAATAGGACCTATCAGCAGCGCCCACCAACTGCCAACTCACACAAAACATTGAGTTCTGTTGGACAGAGCAGGGACAAAGCTGCAGATGCATAGGCCTCATCCCAAAGGAAGTACCCAACATTGACTATGTGACAGCAATGATGTGGGAAGGAGAAAAGAAACATGGAACACCCAAAACCTGTCATGAACTATTGAGAAGGAGGTGCAGAATGGTGGGTGTAAGACCCAAAACTTGTCATAGGCTGTTGAGAAGGAGGTGCAGAATGGTGGGTGTAAGACCCAAAACCTGTCATGAACTGTTGAGAAGGAGGTGCAGAATGGTGGGTGTAAGACCCAAAACTTGTCATAAGCTGTTGAGAAGGAGGTGCAGAATAAGACCCAAAACTTGTTAAGAGAAGGAGGTGTTGAATGGTGGGTGTAAGACCCAAAACTTGTCATAAGCTGTTGAGAAGGAGGTATTGAATGATAGGTGTAACCCAAACCATAAGCTGTTGAAAACTTGTCATAAGCTGTTGAGAAGGAGGTGCAGAATGGTGGGTGTAAGACCCAAAACTTGTCATAAGCTGTTGAGAAGGAGGTGTTGAATGGTGGGTGTAAGACCCAAAACTTGTCATAAGCTGTTGAGAAGGAGGTATTGAATGATAGGTGTAAGACCCAAAACTTGTCATAAGCTGTTGAGAAGGAGGTGTTGAATGGTGGGTGTAAGATCCAAAATCTGTCATGAACTGTTGAGAAGGAGGTGTTGAATGGTGGGCGTAAGACCCAAAACTTGTCATAAGCTGTTGAGAAGGAGGTGTTGAATGGTGGGTGTAAGATCCAAAATCTGTCATGAACTGTTGAGAAGGAGGTGTTGAATGGTGGGTGTAAGACCCAAAACCTGTCATGAGCTGTTGAGAAGGAGGTGCTAGAGGGTGGGTCTATATCTATCTGTCTGTCCCATGGTGGAGGCCGTTGGGCGGCACCGATGACCAAATAACCAGTCTTCTCCACTCCTTCCTGTCCTCCGCCCGTCTCAACAGCTCATTTAACTTCAGGCCCATCCATTCAGTGATATTGTCCTCCCATCTCTTCTTTTGTCTGCCTCTTCTCCTGCCTCCTCTGACAGTTCCTTCAAGCATGGTTTTTGAAGCCCTCCTTCTCTCACCAAGTGTCCAAACCATTTCATTTTGAGCCTTATGACAGTGGTCTTTGTAAGGACAAATGGGTTGTCTTATTCTGTTTCTGACTTCTTCCTTGTTGATATGGTCTTTGTGAGAGATACCGAGCAGTCTTCTAAAGCACCTCACTTCTGTTGCCTGTATTCTCTTCTCTATATCTGCAGTTAGTGTCCATGTTTCCCAGGCGTAAAGAAACACTGAGTGAACAAGGGAGCGCATAAGTTTTATCTTTGAGCTAAGGGAGACTTTGTTGCCTTTCCAGATGGTTCCCATCTTGGCTAATGCGGATGTTGTCATGGACTCCTTGCTAATACTTCAGGTTTTGATCCCTCGTCCAGGTGGTGGGTGTAAGATCCAAAACTCTTCATAAATTGTTGAGAAGGAGGTGTTGGATGGTTGGGTGGAAGACCAAAACTTGTCATGAACTGTTGAGAAGGAGATGCAGAATGGTAAGTGGAAGACGCCTTTTTGAGTCAGGCACAAACCACAGCCATCGACAGATTCAAAAAGAGACAATATTTTTATGCTACCTAGCATAATAATAATAATATTTTATTGGCATTTGTAAACAGAGTATATAATAGGGGTATGGATTGGTGTTGTACAAACATTTAATCCTGACACAATCATACTGCACACAACTGACACACATAATATCAAGGTATATAGTATATATGTAAGCCATAGGAACAAAAGAAAATCTGTATTTTTAAAGAGGGGAAAAGAAAAAGAGTATGTTGACGACCTGAACACTTTTTACGCTAGATTTGACAAACTTGACTTTTTTTATCACATAGATGGTATGAAAAGCAGCCTCAAAGAAAATGAAGATACACCAATAATAGTCAATGAAAATGAAGTAAATAAACTTTTCAAAAATCTTAAAATAAACAAAGCCTGTGGACCGGACAATATAACCTCACGTGTCATGAAATTATGTTCTGGTGAACTCTCAGGTATATTTTCGTACATATTTAATTTATCACTGTCATTAAATGAAATACCGAATGCTTGGAAAATGTCCCAAATATCTCCTGTCCCAAAATGCAGTAATATAAAACAAATGAATGATTTAAGACCAGTAGCATTGACATCTATTTTAATGGAATGTCTTGAGAGGATTGTGTTAAAAACAATTACAATTACAAGTGGACCTACTCTCGACCTAAACCAATTTGTCTATAAATCTAAAAGGGGCGTTGAAGATGCTATTCTATTTTTACAAATAACATGTACCATCATCTTGATACTCCAAAATGCTATGTCAGAACTCCTTTCAGTAGATTTTTCAAATGCTTTTAATACAATACAGCCACACATCCCGATTCCTAAATTGTTAAATATAGATTTGGGAAAAAGTGTAACTCTCTAGATCTTAGATTTTCTGACCAACAGACCTAATTTGTTAGATTAAAATCGAAGAATGGTATTTTTGACTCGTCAATAATTGTAACAAACACTGGAGCATCCCAGGAGACTTCCTTGCACCTATACTCTTTTCTATCTACACTAATGATTGTAAAACTGCGTTTGAAAACATCCCAATAATAAAATATGCAGATGATACATCTATCCAAGCTCTTATCAGGTCAGAAGTAGATCTAATCAATTATGCTTAAGAAATCAAAAGGTTTGTAAAATGGTGTGATGACAATTATTTACAACTTAATGTTAACAAAACAAAACAAAATATTTTTGATTTTAGGAAGACAAATAACATCTATAATGATATCGTTATAAAAGATGAAACAGTTGAAAGTTAATGAATACAAAAATCTTTGTATAATTTTTTATGAGAAAGCTAGAATGGCAAAAACAATCAAATAAAATTTGAATATGTTGAGTGGATGGGGTCATGAATTATTTTGAGGGCTCCATTTTTTAATTTATTAGAATAGAGCTCTTCTAAGTTTGCTAAGTCATTATGGATAATTCGTTCAGTTGTTTTCCTTATCTTGTCAATGTTTGTACTTTGTTGTTTTCTCTGTTGCCAAACTAAATTGTAATACCGAAAGTTAAAAGATTTTCAATTTTTGAGTTCAGAGAAAGATTGTGTTTCATGGGTGTATCTGCTTGCTCTTTTTATTGTCCTCTCCACTTTTCTTTGATATTATATTTAGTGTGGCCTTTAGCGAGACAACTCCCCCCCCTCCCCCCATTCTACCCATGTCAATAGGCAGAAAACCGATATACTCTCAATTGTTGATATATAAACAAAGCTATGAGTTTTTTTTACTTTGAACTGATTTAATTTTCTGACAAAGTATATTATGCTCCTTAAACTTTACATTTTAAAATATTGCTTAAGACTTGCATACAATTCAAAAAGGAAATTGAACAGTCCAAAGCCGATGTCAATACTGATTTTATGGAAGAAGTTGATGATGTTGGATTTTATTCAATTTGAGATGGCAATACACATAGATGTTTTTACTTGAAAAGAACTGTCAGGCTCACAATCACCTTAAATTCTCAGCAAATACATTGAGAAATTAAAAATGCAAGTTAAATAATATCATCATGTCATCTGTTATTCTTCAAATCAAATATAATGCATCTGAACCATCAAAATCAAAATAAGATGACTGCATTCTTTTTTTTTAAAGGCACTGTAATACACACAATTTACTTACACATAAAAATTGACAAAGAACCTTGGTATTTTTTCAAGACCACCTACAATATCCTCAAAATGATAATGGACAAAAAGTGACAACTCCACTACAGACAACTGAACAAATTTGTGACGTTTTCAATCTTCTTTGGTAGGATTGTCATTTGCTGTCATTTATTATTTTATCTTCAATCCCCTATGGCTCCCTTTACATTCTATTATGTCCTCATGATACACTGTATTTCAACATTGGAGTTACAACATTATGAAATGTCAATAGATGTTCAAGCTATCTGGAAGCAAGTCCCATATTTCAACTATCTTTAAAGTAATTTCAAGCGATTGCCTTATCTTGCACATCTCCTGTGTTGTTGATAATGTCAGAAACTTGCTCTGCTCCTTCATGTAAAATTGGCCGGTATTGTTGCGGTTCATTTGTATCATCCACAAGAGAACAAACCAGGTATCTGAAAAGAAAGGAAAAAACTCATTAAGTCATTAAGTGTCATCGTATAATGATATTTGGCCGATTATCTGCCCTAAACTCTATTTGTGGTAATGAACCATCACTACTGATAGCTCAGTTGGCAGAGCGTCTGACTACCACATAGGAGACAAAAGCTCGATCTCCATCCCCATTCCAGGCAATTTTTTCTGGCCCTTCTGTTGGCCCAGCAGCAAAATGGAAAGCTGGGTCTATTCAAACTTGACAAAGGTAAAGGTGGCATGGAAATTAATGGCAAACTACTTCCCTATGCCATATGCTAAGATAAATCAGGACTCTATTCCTGATTCTCCTATGCTCAACTCTGGGTATGGAACTCACTTTTTACCTCCACTGTCATGAAATCAATAGAGCCAGAGCGTGGTCCAGTTTCTGTAGCATACAGCACATAAGGTGATAGCAATAGGCAATCCTTGGACAGGAAATTGCTTTGTCACATGTCTTAGCTTCCCACTATAGCTAACCTCTATTCACATGTATGTGGTGTAAGATGTTAGACTCAGCAAAACTATGGTTCAAACTCTCAACCTCACAGCCTTCAGTCAAGTTTCTAACTTCTACTTCTAGGTAGTCTATTGATCCTGCATTACCTGTCCCTTTAACACTAAAGAAACCAGGAACCGATCCGGTTTCATAGGTCTCATTTGTTTTGATTTGATTTTAAAGACACCCACAAGTATGGTGATCTCAGGGGACTGCCCTGCAAACAGCCAAGGAGCCTTTTATGTGTACAGAGTGTTGTGACCTCCTTTTTACTGTCCATATCCATTGGGACAAGCTGTCAATCCCCCTACCCAGACATGGGGGGGGGGTTAGGTTTTGTTTGAGAAACAAACTCGAGAAAATGTTTCAACCGTTGGGGCTTGAACCAAAGTCCTTCAGGATGAGAGATTGACACTTTCCCTCTGGACCACCGAGTCTCCCTCTATAGGCCTCCCAACCTGTAAGGGACTTAATTCATAATTTGATTTTTAAGTAAGATGTTCTTTAACTTTGTGCGGACAATCTTTATTACAGCCATGGGACCTTAAAAGTGCACAAGCAATACGCAAAATTCCACAGACTTATGCTGTCCATCTCTGACTTGATCAAGAATTATACCCTTGGTCCAAAGCGCATTTCCACCTGCCATGACCTTGTACTTGAGCAAGGCTACCGGAAACCACTTGCCTCTCTCCTTTTCCATTGCTTTGTGCCACACTAGAGCTGGCCATGCAATGTCTGCAAGCTACCTTCCTAGATAGCAAAAGCCGGCTTCAGGCTGATGCGATATTTTCAAGCAGTGGCAGCTCCAGCAGAGACTTGTGGACGCTCGTCAACATCATTTAACTTGCACTGTGTGCATAACAAATTACAACATT
Source organism: Doris montereyensis (assembly GCA_037039925.1). NCBI lineage: Eukaryota > Metazoa > Mollusca > Gastropoda > Nudibranchia > Dorididae > Doris > Doris montereyensis. Next base: position 132,150 of record JAXRKP010000899.1, on the reverse strand, counting down.
ATAGCATTACAACGTGGGAACAGACTGCAAGAATAGGCAGCTAAAAGCAAATCTGCCACTGACCTGATGGCAAACAAAATGCTAGCCTTGCATCCAAGCAAGGCCAGTACAGCAGGTTGTTGTGAGCTTTTGGGCCTTATCTAAGAGTAATGTGGACCAAATTATTAACACCCATTTTTGCATTTTAGGGATTTTAGTCTATTACTGTTGCTCTTGTATGGTATCTTTTCATTGTGAATGGGTTTTTATAAATCTATTTTTTTATTTTTCATTAGGGGAAAGGGGGATGGGGGTACAAATGAGATTTGGTGATACTTACAGGATGACAAAGAAGACAATGATAACAAAACCTCCTGCCAGCAAGTAACACAATCCATGATAGATTCTGTAAGTTGCAGGGTAAAGCTCATTGAACAACAGCGATGCACAAAACTAATCAGGCTTTCTGATGCTGCAACAAGTCCAAAAAAGCCGACCTGTGAAAAACAGAAAAATGGAAATGACAACTTTTTACAATAAAAATACAATTATAATTCAATTTCCGTGTGAGAATGTATGTGTTGAGGATCCCTTGTTGTAAAGGGGAAGGCTGTTTCTTTAAATATAAAATATAGGTCTGAAATTTGTATGATTTAGTAACACTAGTGAGGAATAAGGCACTAAATAGCCAGATAACATGGAAACAAAAGGAGTATTAATTGTCATCTCATTAATGAAAAAAGGCCATAATGATATCATAATAATAAAAATAATATAATAAACCGCTTTGTGGACATGATCTCTCTGACTGCTGACAAGAGACTTTCTGAGTATTATCCCGTCCTGCCAGACCTGTATTGTTATAGTATCCAACATCTCATTATTATTATTATTCTGCCTTTTAGCTCGCTGGGAAGAATAGGCCATCAACAAACAACCTCCAATCGCTTCTCTCCTGTGCCAGCCTCTCCATAGAATTCCATGTTTGGCCCGTCTTCCTCATCTCTCCCTCCAGTTCTCTTTTCCACGTGGCCCTTGGCCGACCCCTTGATCTTTTACCCTGTGACATTCATGTAAGGCTCTGTCTTGTTATTATGTGGGGGTCCTTTCTGAACATGTGTCCTGTCCACCTCCATTTCTTTCATTTTAAATCTTTTTCAGCTGATCCAGTTTTTTCACATACATAAGTGTTTGAGATAACTTCAGGCGAGAATATTTTGACAATTCTCCCCAAGTCTCTTTTATGAATAATTGTACTTTTTGTTGGGTTGTTTTTGTGGTTCTCCATGTTTCTGAGGCACATGTTAAGCCTTATTTGACATTTGAGTTGAAAATCCTTAGTTTGATCCTTTATGGTAAACTCTTCTTGGACCATACCTTGTTAAGGCTTAAAAATGTTTGTCGAGCCTTCCGTATCCTGGTTTTCACATCTTTCTCCACATCTCCCTTTGCCATCAATCATGCTCCCCAGGTAGCAAAATATTTCTTCGTTTTCCAGCGGTTCTCCTTCTCGGGTTCTTGGTAGGATCTCATTATAAGACTTACCATAATTACATGCAAAATTCTTATTGAACTTTGACAAGCAAAATGCTTGAAGACTACCCAAACTCGGAACTACTTTATTTATCATTAGTAGTAGAAAAGATCCAAATCAATTTCTTTCTGAGCTGCCAAGTTAAGGAGAGGTGCAAGTCCTGAACGTGATTTATAACAATCCTTAAAATAGACAATTTTAACCACTACCATTGAACTAAGCATATCGAACTTAGCTGGAAAATTAGGAGAGAAAAAAGTGTTTACCACATGTTTGCCATGGAAGTGTCAAAATATACAAAAAATTGAAACAATATCAAAAATAACTTCTGGCAAATGCTTTGTATTTGGCAATTGATTTTACACATCAAATTTGGGGCCAATCACACTATAAATAAAAAAAGAAGTTGATAAATCATTGCCAAAAACTAACATTGTGAGAAAATCGTATTTTTTTTTTTTTTTAGTATTTTATTTTCTGCTATTCGAATATTTTTTCTCACATAAACCTGGAAAATAGTAGGATAATAGTTTGAAGCATTATAGAACCTTGAGGTTCTCTCAACTACTTCTTGTCGACCCTATTTCAACTGCTCCAGCTTCCTTATACACTCATGTCAGACGGCACCTTTTTCATAACAGGTGCACAGAATTTGTCACGTAATTCCAGGCTGATCGAAGGCAATATTCAGGACAATTTGTCAAAAGTAGATATTTTGGATAGCGTACATTGTGATGATTAAAATGAGTAACAAGTTGCAATACTTTAGACAAAATAATTGGCTTTTATAGTAGCCTACAACAGAAATGTTAAAGTTTTGGCCTGTGTAGTTCCTAAGAAAATTGTGTAAATTCAAAGAATCGATACTAAACTTCTTTCATGATATGATTGTGAAGGTAATAAACTGCTCCATCCAATAATACAATAATAGCGTTGTCCCATTCTGGGCAAAAATGGGTGTTCAGGACACCCCTCCCTCCCCCCTGCCAAGAAGCGACAAAAAGAGGGACAGACACGGTGATAGGGAGGGACAAATGAGGAAATGTTGGGACACATTTTACTGACCTGGTTGCTAAGACATTTTCATTTTAAAACTTAGATCGCAGAGACTTTTTTGCATTCGACACCTAACAAGAATCTTTGTGCGCCATCAACTTAGAAATAGAAATACAAATGTAAAAGTAGTACAATTTTCATATTCAATTATTTGCTATTCAAAGAATGTAGATTAAACGCTTCAGAACACACTAAGAATGAAGTGTTTCTTGGCACAAAATAAAGAAGCAAGGTGGGACAGGCTCCCGATAAGCTGGACGGAGGGACAAATGACCTTTGGGAGGGACCTTTTGATAACATGTACAAGGAATATGTCACATAATTTTCGGTGAATCTAAGGCAATATTCAGGACAATTTGTCAAAAGTAGATATTTTAGATAGAGTACATTGTGATGATTAAAATGAGTACCAACTTGCAATACTTTAGACAAGATTATTGGCTTTTACAATACAACAGATATGTTGAAAGTTAGGCGCTGTGTAGATCCTTAAATAGTAGTGTGATTGTGAAGGAAATGAACTGCTCCCTCCAATAATACAATAAACAAGATTTGTCCCAATCTGAACAAAAATGGCTTGTTCAGGACCTGCATCTGCACCCCCTCCCCCCCCCCAAACTACATATAAGTCTAGTTGCCATGAAGAAACTTGTTTTTCTAAGATTTAAATTACTTCCTGTGTAACATGTCAACCAGATTAATTTAGTTCTAAATAAAGTAATAAGAGAAATAGAGTTAGTTATCATGGAGAAGAAGAAGTGTTGAACAGGTTGGTAATCAAGTTGAAGTACAGTATCATGGAAGGCTATGAAATAAAACAAAAAGGTCTTTCAGCTTCTTTTCTGTTACTTGTCCCTTTAATCCTTATCAACCTCTTCAAACACATTTTTTCTCTTTTTAAAGCAACAAAACAATCGTCTCATTTTTCCCTAGTAAAAGAGAAAAAAAGAGAAAAGTAGAGAAGGATAAAATGGATTTTCTTTCCTTCCTTATCATGTTTAGGTCTAATTACTGACCTTGTTCATCTCCAGATACCATTGACGACATAGTGGCTCTCAAGCCAGCTGCTGGAACTCCCTTAAACATACCAACAGCAGCCGCTGTGAAATACACAATGGTGGAGAGATTTTGATTTGACTTGATTTGATTAACCCACATTCGCAATTAAGGTGATCTCTGAGTTTTTGGTAGGATTTTTAATTTTGTTCTGACTGCCTTGTAAATAACCAAGAGACCTTTAACATGCACAGAGCGTTGTGATCTCCACATGATCTCCTTTTTGTCGTCAGTCTCTGATGGGACTAGGTGTCGATCCACCTACCTGGACCAAGGGGATAGATTTTATTTTTTTAAAACTCGAGAAAATGTTTCAACTGTTGACAGAGCTTGAAGTCAAGATGTTTTAGTTGAGAGACCAACACCTTGCCTCTGGACTACCGAGTCCCCATGGTGGAAAAAACTGAGAGAGAAATTGTGTGATATCACAACGGGGGTGAAGTACGCAAACCTATGATTTTGTCAGCTTGATGTTTTCTACTTCTTTTTCAAATTTTTTCTTTGGGATGGGGGGGGGGAGGGTAGAGGATAGTTGTTGGGTTGTTTTTGGAGTTATTTTGTTTAAAAAAAGAAAGTGGGGGGGGGGGGGGTGTTTTGTTCTTGTTTGGTTGTCATTTTGTTAAGTTATAACATGTTTTTGTTTGGGTTTTTGCTTTTAGTGGGTTTCTTTTGGAGGAGAGGAATAAAGGCTGCAGTGGAGTATTTGAAAGTGTCCTTTGATTCAAATAGTGGAATAAGCACATCATATAAGTTTGTGTTATCTGCTAATGGACTGAATGTTGTCAATCAAGTAAAAATGAAACATCTCATCTGGTAAACAAAAAAATGTCCTACCTATGAATGGAATCCACTTCTTTGTCGCAACACCAAGGATAACAAAATTGGCAGCAAAAGAAACCAGTCCAACCAACACCAAAGGCAGGTTCTTCACATTCCACAAACGTTTCACCAGGGGTAGAACGGTCACGAGAATCAAACCACGTAAAAAGTTGTCTAAGCCTTTGTAATAGCCATACAAAGACTGCGACATATCCAAAGATTCTCTCAAATACAGCAGTGAAATATCAAGATCCCCTGCAATGCAAAACACATTTTGAAATTGCAATATATAATTGTTATAATTGTAACGTATAAAAGTATAATATAAATTATTCTTTAACAAATACTGTCTTTACTTGTGGCATGTAAAAAATATGTACAATAATAAGTACATCAAATATAAAACCATCTAGATTTTAATGATCTACTTTTAATGTTGTTCATGAAATGTGTCAACACAATACATGCATATGTTTACGTGATTCAAGGTTTAATTTAATGTACACTCAAATCTCATTATACTGCCCCCTGTTATACCGCCATTCTCACTTACAACCATCTTTTCACTGGTGTACTGATCTGACAAAAACAATGAAAAAAGTTGTTATATCGCCATCCGCCAATGATTTGGCATTAACGTTCCTTAATAACTATTGTAAAATACAACTCATTAGACTGCTACCGTGCATAATCACTGCCTTCCCGAAAGTCACAGATCACAGAGTCAAACACACACTAAACACACACCCACACACAAGCATCACTGCGATGAAAGCCTTAGTACTCTTATGCGTACAGAAATGACATTGACTGACATTAGTGACACAAGGCTTCTTCTTTATGAGAATGAAAGTACTGCAGGTTTGAAGACGTTTGTCATTCACTACTTAGACCTAGGTCAGCCAAAAGAAGATTAGCAGTAGCATAGGCCTAGGCCCAGATTGCATCATCCTGACAATAGCTTAGCGAAGTAGGGTTCAAATGAGCGTTGAGAATTAGGCTTCACAGTCACAGCAGTGTCACAACCTCGGGTAATCGATTAGGGGTATTTCTGTCTATGTTTTTTATTTTCTAGACTGCATAAGAGATTGGGCGATTCTACTACATGTATAATACTACTACAATAACCTTGTCGCATGCAGCAGGCCTATACTATCTCGTCAGTGATCTTTCTTTTCTACTTGACTAGGTCTAGTCAAATACTGCTTATCTCACTCATTGAAATACTGAAAATGGGCGTTTTCGTCATAATGCCATTCCCCTATAAAGCCAAGTTACAACTGACACAACAATTGGTGGTATAAATAGGTTTGAGTGTATGTCTTTATATTATTTCTTTAGTTACAATAAGATAGAACCTAGTTGAATTGAAAAGGACAATAATACTCAACAGTCTTCAATGTTTAAATTTCATTTGCATTGGCAACAATGTTTTCTGAAATATGACCATACATGTCATAAAATTCATTAGATATATTATCATTGATGAAAGTGACATCAACAAGAACTTTGATGTTGTTTTTTTAAATCATGGTTGACATTAGATAACGAATTTGCCTCCTATGTGATGGGCCTTGTGGAAAATGCCTTTATTGACAAGTCATGACCTGAGAACAATAATGTTCCATCTCCACTGAGTGTCTTTCTACATTATCCGATTTTAAAATTTAACCGCTTTCACAGATTTCATATAAATTGGTAAATTGTCTTGTCATTATCACCATATGCAGGAAATATAAAAAAAGCATCATTTACAAATTTATACAATGCCTGTACAAGCAGTCAAACTTTAAAAGTCAAGTAACACGAAATAACATTCACAGGAGACAGAACATGATTGTTCTAAGCTTTCGAAATGTGTGTGAGAGAAGAAAGAGTGTGAAGGAGGTGGTTTTGATACCCTTCAAGCAGAACCAGTAGCACTACAGTGGTAAAAGCAAAGCCTATTGACCAGCATAAAAAAATGTTGTGACACTGCCAAAGAATACAGCATGCATTTTATTGATTGCAAAAAACAGCAAATTGATATCTCTCAACTTCATATTATAGTCAGATACATACAAACAAATCCAAAACCAAACTGAAATGGACATTCCTAAATCCACATCTGAATGATGCTTTGAAAAAAGCAAGTGAAGAGAAAAAACTATCAAAGACCAAGGCAATTCTATTTCTTCCTTATCTTTATCAAGTAAATGTTGATTATTGAACTTAATGGAAAGATAAAATGCACATTACACACATAAATGTTAGAAATACAAAAGTATACTTTGCAGCAATTCTTATATTACCTGAAGTGCAGAACATCAGAACATCTAATGAGATCACTTGCAATACGATGGCCAAGAGTATACGATTGGGACGTCTTTTAGCAACACAACGCACGGATTGTTTTAAAAATATGCCAATCCATCTACAACATCCACCTTGCCTTCCGTCTCCAGCATCGAGCGGTGAGGTGTTGTCCAACCACAAGAAAGCATAAATAAGAGCAATGGCGATGACCACACAGGTAACAGCAAATGTAAAGACATAGCCCTGTTTTTCTAGCATGACCCCAGACACAAATACTCCGATAGTTCCAGCTAGGAAAACCATTGCCTCCAATATACCAATTGAGTCATTTTGGAGTGTGGAGATGCGATATGCCCAATGTAGCTATAAACTGACATAAGGCAAGCAATAAAGCCTCCACAGAATCCATTTAAGATTGGACCAATTAGAATATAATAAAGAGAGGCAGACATATAGTGAGCATTGAGCAGTCCTGAGATATAAGCACATAAGGCTCCGACACAAGGCAAAATTACAGGTATTTTCCTATTTATTTTGTCTCCAAGAGCTCCTAAGAACAAAAGGACAATAACAAAGGATGGAACAGTCAAACATATAGTTGTTTTGAGAATCCAGTGTGAAGTTTCTGAATTAACATCATGATACTGAGAATCATGATCATCCTTGAAAGTCGAATTGATTTCAACTCATGACAAAAGTCTTCATTAAATTTTATGAGACAGACTTTATCAAAGATAAGTGATTGCAGAATTGGAAAATACAAAAAGTTTGTAAACATATATAAGAACAAAACTGGTTCCACTGTGATAAGACCAATGTCAAATTTGTATCGACCAAAACCAATGAGAACATGTTTCACCATGTTGATTCTCTGTGGTGGCTTTATCTGTGAAAGAGATATAAAAAAAATGTGGTTGAAATAAACATTACTATTATTTCTACCTATTTTTTATTAAATGTAAAAACAATATCAAACAGGTAAAGGTGACTCTAGAAGAGATCATGATAAGAGCGTACAGGATTTAATATCTGAAGAAAAATCATCCAATGTCTTGATGAGTTCTTTTTTTAAAGTTGCCGCTTAAAGGGTTGAAGTGTGTGTTAGTGTTTGTACATTATATGTTGCCTTACATCAAAGATATTGACAATCACAAAAAAATGGATTCCAGTTGAATAGCTTTACCTGTGATGAACAGATAATAAATATCAAAGCCTAACTGACACTGCAAAGGCCAACAATTGGCATGATTGACTGTAATTAGTATAATATACCCAATCAAATGAAGATCAAATGGAATCCAATGAGAAGCAAAAGCTTAGTAGAGCTTAAGCCCTCCAACACAGATGGGTTGACTGTTGACTCTAAATCAAGATTAACCTGATAAACAAGACAACTCAACTAGGTTTGATTTGCCCAATCTCAAAATTATGAAATGTTAGCATGTTTAACTCATATATGGCTGGCCCTTGCTTGCAGATTGCTTTTCACTAGAGCAAAGATTTGAAAAGTGTAAACGGAGTTGTTCATTCTCTTCACAATCATACCATAAAAGAAGCTCAGTATCGATTCTTTGAATTTACACGACTTTTTAGGAACTACACAGGCCAAACCTTCAACACATCTGATGTAGTATAAAAACCAATAATTTTGTATAAAGTGTTGCAATTTGATATTCCTTTTAATCATCACATTGTACTCTATACAAAATATTTACTTTTGACGAAATTGTTCTGAATATTGACTCAGATCGGCAAGAAATTATGTGACATATTCCATAAACTTGTTATCAAAAAGGTGCCATTCGAAATGAGTATAATGGTGCCTGGACAGTTGAAGTAAGGTTGACAAGAAGTAGTTGAGAGCGTCTCAAGGTTTTATAAGGCTTTAAAGTATTATCCTTCTCTTTTCTAGGTTATGTGATTTAGTTATTCAAATAACAGTACAAAAAACAATTCAAAGACGATTCTTTCAAAATCAATTGTTTACTTCTTTTTTATTTAAAGTCCGATTTCCCCAAAAATTTGGTATTTAACATCAATAGCAAAATATAAGAAATCGATCAAAGGCGATTTTTTATATCATTTCAAATTTTTGCTTTAAATATTTTTTTTGTGATTAAATTTGACAAAAAATGGAAAAGTTGCCAGTATTTTGTTTTTAAATTCCTAAAATCAAATCATTACATTTATGAAATATCCATTTTCGACTAAATTCTAGACATTGGACCCAATAATGTGTGTAAAGCCACCATCAAATCTGTTAAAAACTAAGAAAGACTTTATTAATTGAAGATGACCATACAATCCAACCTGCCTCAACAACTACCAGCAATCGACTCCCTTGCGTTTTTTCTACATTTTATCTCTCTTCATATTGATCACCTGTCCAACACAACAGCGACCACCAAATTTGACCGGCAAATCGTCATCATAACCCGTCTATAACAACCATTAGGTAGAACCTTACATTATTGGTTCCATCCAATTCACTGCTTGCTCAACACTCGCGCTGTTGGGTCATAACCAATCACTACCATTATCACTCAGTGCCTCAAGACAATTGAAGCGTAGGCGGCTGGTCATCAAAGCGAGACGACCAGATTGATGTTCTCGACTTCCAGACACTTCTATGCAAAGACATGCGAGATGAATGAATTGCGTTGGCTATTGTGAACAAAGTGCTCCCAAATCCTTTGTTTCCAATCCTATGACCACTTTCGTTGATCACTGACATGAGCGGCTTATGAAGTTTTCATATTTAGTAACAAAGGACCGGCTTACATTGTTTATACATGCTTTGATGTCACTGGCATTGACAATCACTAAGTCATGATCCCTTAATATTTCTGCTCCTCTGTTTACTCTTCCATCCATGGTACTGTAAAACTATTATGTAGTCTATCATTGACATTTCACATCTGTCTTCATTTACTCGTGTATATTCGTGGATATCTTTATGAGGAAAAAAGGTGTTTGCTTTTTTCATGTTATTCTTTAGGCAAAAATCTATTAGTCTCTCTCCATTTAGAAAAGTTGTTGTCTCTCCTTCTTTACCTATTACTCCTCCTGATGTTTCTACGTTGTTGTCTACTCTAGCGATTAAATCTCCTAAGACCATTAGTTCCTGTTTGGGCTCGAGATTCTCTGCAGCTATTTGTAAATCGTTTTCAAAGATATCTTTTTCTTTTTTGGTGGCGCTTTAATTTGGTCCATAAGCTATTAATAATTTAATTTCTCATCCTTTTGATTTAAAATTTACCTCTTATAGCCGTGGCTTATCAATTTCCAACTTTCTAGTAGCTTTTCATGCCTTTATATGTATTAGGAGGCCTACTCCTGCTCTGGCTCTATCTTGGACATCTACTCCTGAGAAGATTAAAGTATGGTTTGGTCCTACATTTTCTATTCCTTGTCCTTTTTTCTTTGTTTCTGTAATGGCCAAAATGTCTTCTTTGAATTTTCCATTTCTTCAGCTAATTCTATCTCTTTTCCATTTATTGCCCTAATATTCCAGTTCCAAAAATCACAGTCCGGGTTCGTTTTCATGTTCGTCTTCGAAAGGTCTAGCCGGGTATATTGTATTTATTTCTCTGAATCAGTTGATTTAGGATAAGCAGGTGATTAGCCCACTGTACCCTAGGTAGAAGATGGGGCTACCACCTTGAGGCCCCCTACCAGGCCTTGTTATTTTCTGTCAGGGTTAAATCCCTTAGTCTTTGGTCAGCCAAGACCAGCCTTCAATGCAGCAGGGGACTTGTGGAGGCGGGACCGCCTAATCCCCGTACAGATGTTCACCTGTCCACTGTCCGGTGTTGGAATACTAATCTTTCTTATTCCCAACCGGGTGCTGGGACTACGCCTTATTTAATATTGCTTTTGTAAACTTTTAAACATAAGAGAGAGAGAGAGAGAGAGAGAGAGAGAGAGAGAGAGAGAGAGAGAGAGAGAGAGAGAGAGAGAGAGAGAGAGAGAGAGAGAGAGAGAGAGAGAGACAGAGAGAGAGAGAGAGAGAGAGAGAGAGAAGAGGAGGGAGGGAGGGAGGGAGGGAGGGAGGGAGGGAGGGAGAGAGAGGAGGGAGGGAAGGAGGGTGGGGGAGAGGGGAGAGAGAGAGAGAGAAAGGGGGAAGGGCGCAGCCTGTGGTCGTTTCCTTTCTATTTCTTCTAGTGGCCCGAGGTTCCTTCTAATAAAGTGAACCAAGAAAGCTTAGTTAACTCTACAAAAAATATTCCAGGAATGGGGTCAGAGGTCGTGATATTCTCTTATTTGCATGCACAACAAACTCAAATTATGGAGTCGGGCTCCAATCTAGATCTAGAGCTTTCCTCGAACTGACATAGCTGGAGCATGGCCGCTGCCGATGAATTCTATTTTTATCAAGATCTTAGCCATCTAAAATATGCAGAAAACAACCTGCTGCCTTGCAGGTCAGTCTTGGTTGACTAAAGACTAAGGGAGTTAACCGTGACAGAAAATAACAACGTGCTGCCTTGCAGGCTGGTCTTGAATGACCAAGGGCTAAGGGAGTTAACCCTGACAGAAAATAACAAGGCCTGGTAAGGGGCCTCAAGGTGGTAGCCCCACCATCTACCTAGGGTACAATGGGCTAATCCTTGCTTATCTAAAACCTAACTGATGCAGAGAAATAAATATAATATACCTGGCTTGACCTTTCAACGACGAAAATGGAAACGAACACGGACTGTGATTTTTGGAACATGGAATGTTAGGGCAATTAATGGAAAAGAGATAGAATTAGTTGAAGAAATGGAAAAATTCAAAGTAGACATTTTGGCCATTACAGAAACAAAGAAAAAAGGACAAGGGATAGAAAATGTAGGCCCAAATAATATTTTAATCTTCTCAGGAATAGATGTCAAATATGAAGCTAGAACAAGAGTAGATCTCCTAGTACATAAAAGGCATGAAAAGCTAATAGAAAGCTGGAATCTTATAAGCCCACGACTATTAGAGGTAAATATTAAACCAAAAGGAAGAGAAAATAAATTATTAATAGGTTATGTACCAAACGAAGACACCACTAAAGAAGAAAAAGATATCTTCGAAAACGATTTACAAATAGCTGCAGAGAATCTTAAACGCAAACAGGAACTAATGGTTTTAGGGAGATTTAAATGCTAGAGTAGGCAACAATATAGAAACATCAGGAGGAGTAATAGGATAGATAAAGAAGGAGAGACAACAACTTCTCCAAATGGAGAGAGACTAATAGATTTTTGCCTAAAGAATAGCATGAAAATAGCAAACACATTTTTTTCCTCATAAAGATATCCACAAATTACAAGATTAATGAAGACAGGTGTAAAAAGTCAATCATAGACTACATAATAGTTAGCAGCTCCCTTTTTACAGTACATTGGATGCAAGAGTAAATAGAGGAGCAGAAATATTTAGTGACCATCACCTAGTGATTGCCAAAATGAGATTACTGGCTGAAGAAAACAAACAGAAAAGGATAGAGAAGGAAGCTACTAAACTCAAAATAGAGGAACGAAATAAACCAATAGTAAAAGAGATGTACCAAATCTAGGATAAAAAGATTTATTAGTGAAAGACAGATGGATCTGAATGATAGTACAATAGAAGAAAAGGGGCAAATGTATAAAGAAATACTCCTCAGTTGTACTGAAGAGATTTGTGGTAGGAAAGAATTAAAGGAGATGGGAAAAGAACAGCATGGTGGAATGAGAATGTCAAAACTAAGAGAATACCTGGAAGAAATACTTGCAAACAAAGAGACCAGAGGATAGGATAGATTACGTGAGTAAAAGAACTATCACCAAAGAGGAAGTTAGGAAAGCAAAACAGGAACAATGGGAAGAGTATGGACAAAGACTTCAAGAAAGCTATCAAGGAAATCAAAAACTGTTCTGGGGGCGATGAAGAGCATGAGAAAGACCAAAGCCTGCCCAATACGACAAATTGAGAATGCCAAAGGAGAAATTATGAAAGAAGACAGCCAAATCATGGAAACATGGAGAACGCATTTTGAACAATTACATAATCCCTCCAGAATGGATGAAACAAGGAGTAAAGATCAATTCGTAAGAGTAACAAGTAATCCAGAGGAGACAGCTGAAGATGTAGATATATCAATGGAAGAAATCCAAACAGCTATAAGAAAAGTGAAATTAGGAAAAGTCCCAGGAGCAGATCTAGTTTATCCAACAAGCATGGAAGTCCAAACAGGTGCCAGACGACTGGAAAAAGGGAATGGCCGTACAATACATAAGACAAGATCAAGTATGGAATGCTCAAACTATAGAGGGATATCACTACTTAGTGTTCCAGGAAAAGTATATGCCAGGATACTGGAAATGAGTGAGAAAAGCAAAACAGGAACAATGGAAAGAGTTTGGACAAAGACTCCAAGAAAGCTATCAAGAAAATAAAAAGCTGTTCTGGGGGGCAATGAAGACTATGAAAAAGACTAAAGCATGCCCAATACGACAAATTAAATGTCAAAGGAGAAATAATGAAAGAAGACAGCCAAATCATGGAAACATGGAGAAAGCGTTTTCACCAATTACATAATCTCTCCAGAATGTATGAAACAAGGAGTAAAGGTCAATTAATAAGAGTATCAAGTAATCCAGAGAAGACAGCTGAAGATGTAGATATATCAATGGAAGAAATCCAAACAACTATAAGAAAAGTGAAATTAGGAAAAGCAAAAGCCCCAGTTTATCCAGAAATGATTACAAACCAAGGGAGAGAGACAGACAAACTACTACATGCAATATGCCAACAAGCATGGAAGTACAAACAGGTGCCAGACGACTGGAAAAAGGGAACGGTAGTACCAATACACAAGAAAGGATCAACTATGGAATACTCAAACTATAGAGGAATATCACTACTTGGCGTACCAGGAACGGTACATGCCAGGATACTGGAAATGAGACTAAGGAAAAGAGTAGAGTATCAGATTGTAGAACATCAGAGTGGATTTAGAGCAGGAAGGAGTGTACAAGACCACATATTTACAATTAGACAAATAACAGAAAAATTCCTTGAGAGAAACATTGACTTGCACCTGTGTTTTATTGACTTAGAAAAGGCATTTGAAACTGTGAGCTTTCTTAAAAGAACACAATGCAGAGCAAAATTTAATAGAAGCCATTAAAAGTTTTTACAATAAACCAACATGTGCAGTGAGAGTAGCTGGAAACATATCTGAAGAATTTGATGTAGGTATAGGAGTAAGACAGGGTTGTATTCTAAGTCCTCCTTTGTTTATCACATTTATGGATTCAATCGCAAAGGCATCCTCAAAAATGAAGAAAATGAATGTAAGGATGTGGAAGCTCAAACCAGTAAATGTATCAATGCTTTTATTTGCCGACGATTTAGTTCTGTTTGGAAAATCAGAAAGTGACCTTCAGTCGAATATCAACATTATGAACAATGAACTAAATATAAGAAGAATGAGAGTAAATGCAAAGAAAACCAAAACAATGCTAGTAACTAGGGAAGCTAAAACACAAAATCTTAAATAGGGCAGTAAGAGAAGAAATCAGCCAAAGAATCCAAAAGGCAAGTGCAATATATAACCATCTAGGAAAAGCATTTGTAGGTAAGCAAGAATTGTCAACAAAAACCAAAATGGCAGTATATACAATACAGTTTATTGTCCTACTCTCCTCTATGGCAGTGAAACCTGGACCTTAGACAGTAGAGAATACAGTAGAGTACAGGCAGCTGAAATGAAATATCTAAGAAGAGTAGTAGGGAAAACTAAAAGAGATAAAATCAGAAACACAACAATAAGAGATCAAACCAAAGCAGATGGCATAAAAACTAAGATAGAAACAAATCAATTGAGAAGGTTTGGGAATGTAAACAGAATGAATGACAATAGAATAGCTAAATCATTATACAATGCTAAAGCCCAAGGTAAAAGACCAAAAGCCAGACCTCGGAGAAAGTGGGAAGAAGATATAATAGAGGCATTGAAGCATAGAAATTTAACTTTTTTTGGAAGGGAACAGGAAATGCCAGGACAGGGCATCCTGGAGAAAGATCATCTCGGGCATCTGAACACATACACTGAAAAGTAGAATGGGAACTGATATAGAAAGAGAGAAAGTATTCCCAAAATCACAACGCACGAACAGTTTATAGACGTTACAGTCTGGAGTGGTTTGTCCTTAGCATTCGAAATAGGATGACATTGACCTTAGATCTTTATAGCTCTAGATCTAGCTCTATATTATAACTAGAAATAGATCCAGATCTACAAACGTCTCTAAATTTGGTTAGCTTGTTAGTCAACTCCACTAATAAAGACAGAACAAACACGTGACGTTTCGGGCATAACCCTTCATCAGACAACAAACGAGAAATATCTAGAATCTAGATCTGTACTACCTCAGGCATCACACAATGAAGAAAAACATAACAACTGTCCAGGTCTGTCTAGGCAACTGAATGGTTGTGGAACCGTCCACAAAGGGACATGTCTTGCAGTTAGTGCGTCCACATCGGACAGTGCCCGACAGCGAGAGTCAGTAGAGAGGCGACTGTGCACAAGGATATCCTGAAGGCTAGTGTGTTTCTTGAAGGCAATTAATGGAAAGGAAGGGAAAACACGTCTAGTCTCATCACTAGCATGTAGAATAGGCAGGTTCTTGCGGACTATATTGATGACACACTATGTGTGCAGATGGTACGGAAGGATAAGAGGTATGCGTTTGGTCTTTTTTCTTCCTACGATGTTGAGGGCGTCTTTACGGGGTACAATTTTAGCTCTCTGAAAGGCTTGACAAACAATGGCCCTAGGGTAGCCTCTGCGTAGGAAGAAATCAAACATCCTAGGCGCTTCCTCTGTGAATAAGTGCTCGGCAGAACAGATGCGTCTGAGGCGGAAGAATTGAGAGTATGGAATAGCATCTTTGCAACGTGGTGGATGATAGGATGTGTAGTGGAGATAGCTATGACTATCCGTATCTTTGTAGAATATTGTAGTTGTAAGCCCATGTTCGGAGAGAGAAATGGTGATGTCTAAGAAGTTAACAGTGGATGTAGACTGGGTAAAGTGAACTTGATAGGTTTGCAAAAGTTGTTTGCAAAATCGAAGAAACGGTCTAAATCAGTCGCAGACATCGTCGTGATACCAAACCCATCATCAATATACTGTTTATAGGTGTTGGGTAGAGGACCAGGGTACGCATGGAATAATCTATGCTCCTGATAACCCATGAATAGGCAAACGTATGAGGGTCCCATCTTAGTGCCCATGGCAACTCCACTGATTTGCTTGAAAAACTGTCCATTAAATTCAAAAGAATTAAGATTTAGCACAAGTTCTGCCAAACGGAGAAGGGTGGTAGAGGGAGACAACATCCATGAGGAAGAGATGTCTAAGGGTCGTGTCTGTAAATGGAATACTACCAAAGAAAGTGAGAGCTTGGTTGGTATCCTTGATGAATGAGGGAAGAGCTTGGAGAGGAGGCTGGAATACTGAGTTCAAGAAGGCAGAGATGTGTTCAGTGAGGCAGGAGCAGGCTGATACAATAGGTCTACCAGGGATGTGAGCTTTGTGGATTTTAGGGAGGAGATAAAAGCACGGTTTACTGAGTTGGCTGTTGTTGAGGTGTAGAATTTTCGCTTTAGGTGGTAGAGCTTTGGAAGTAATTAGTTGGTTAATAGTAAAGCTACTTTATCACTTTTAGCAAACGCGTTATCCGAGGACGGGAGATGTAAAACTTGTTGTCTGTACCGGTGAGTTGACGTTCAGCTTCTTGGATGTATAGTTGCTTGTCCCATATGACCACAGCACCGCATTTGTCCGCCGGTTTTATAGCAATGTCTGTGCGGTGGCGTAAATCCAATAAGGCTTGTCTTTTGGCAGAAAGGCTGGAGTCGTGGAGGGGTTTAAAAGTGGTCTTGTCAAAATCTTGACTAACCTTTTGAATAAAAAGGTCAAGTGCAGTGGAGTGACCTGCTGGGGGTGTCCAGATGGATTTAGTGGGTAAAGAAGGAAAAAGTGTGGAGTCCGTGGAGGAATTCAAGTCAGTGCCAGTGTCATGGAAGTGGTAACGGAGACGGAGGCGACGAAAGAAGTTTTCCAAAAAAGAGCGGATTTGGTATCTATCAAACGACGGCTGTAAGGGAACAAATTTGAGGCCCTTTTCCAAAACAGATCGCTCCGGTTGACTGAGTGGGAGATTGGGCGGAACGCAAACAACCAGATTAGTAGAGACTCCTCGCCGTCGGGCACCGTCTGATGTGGACGCACTAACTGCAAGACATGTCCCTTTGTGGTCGGCTCCACAACCATTCAGTTGCCTAGACAGACCTGGACAGTGAATGGGCAACTCTCCTGCGCCTCTCGCCATGTAATTTATGCTCTTCATTGCAGTCATTGTGGAATGGCCTATATCGGAGAAACTGGCTTGCAACTCTCCAACAGATTTGGCCAGCACAGGAGAGATATCGAATACTGCGAAAGTAAGCCGGTGCCTTTACATTTTAATGGACCAGGACATCGAGGAACTCATGATCTGAAAGTATGCGTTCTCAGGTCATGTACCGGGGTGCTGAGTCTAGGAAGTCTTTAGAGAACCGGCACAGTAAGATTGAGCACAATCAACCCTGATGGTATGAACGTCTTACACCAATTTGTATAATTTTCTCTGGAGTAACTCCAATAGTCCCACACGCTATGACTATCCCTGACCCTTCACCATCCTCTGTACCCTACCCCATCCGCCCCCACCACCCCCACAAAACTATCCCACCCTAACCCTGCCCCCCACCCCTTCCTATCCCGGGCAAAGTTGGGTCCCTCTGGCAGTTCACACCCCGTGTGCCCATCTATGGTAGCGTACTCAATGGTAGGCATCTTTGCACACTTTTTAAAATTTATTATTTTTATTTTCATATTTTTTATATATTTTTTAACTTTAGCATTTACCGGAAACAACTTTGCGCAGGTTTCTTACCATTACGGAATAGACCCTATTTTATCACCAAGGAGAAAATACTTGAGACTTCGATAACTTGCAAAGCATCAGCTAGTGCTAACTGACATTTTGAAATTACAGATAAATTGTTTACTCTCTTCCCTTATTGCATCGATAAATTTGTAATTTATATACATTTTCGCACCTTCAGTGTAAATTTTTGTCTTGATTGATACTTCCTTTCATTCATTCTCTATCATTTCTTCTTTCTAGACCCAGTGAGATATAGATCTAGTCTTTATATTTATCCTATTTTTTCGTTCTTGTTTCCCATACTCACCGTCTCTCTCTCCCTTTCTTTCTTCCCTGCCTTTTTTCTTTCTTTTTCTCTCTCTCTCTCTCTTTCTATTTCTCCCCTTCTCTCTATCTCCTTCTCACCTTTTGTTATTTACTTATTTTCATATTTTTATTTCATTCTAGATCTGAACCTTCCTCTCGCTCATTGTTCACATCCCCCTCTGCTACGTTTCTTATCATCACTGTCTTTTTCTTTCTTTCTTTTTCCTTTCTGTTTTTCTTCTGACATCACATTGTGTGATGCCTGGGGTAGTACTTAGATCTAAATTCTAGATATTTCTCGTTTGTTGTCTGACGAAGGGTTATACCCGAAACGTCACGTGTTTGTTCTGTCTTTATTAGTGGAGTTGTCACTTATTGTCATATTTCGCATTTGACTTCACTCCACTGTGGCTTCTTCGTATTATTCACAGCTTGTAAGTCAAGTGAGCCTTAGACTACACAGCGCTCAATATAGTGTGGGGCCTGTATCAACGGCAGCACCAGCAATAATTGAGGCAAACAGACCTGGCAATGACAATAATAAAATTCTTGACTTAAAACCTACCCTAAGTTTCCTTCGAGAGAGTGTAGATCTTATTCTCAATTAAAAGGAAATAATCGCACTTTAGCATCTTCTTTTCAGTGAGTCAGGATACACTGCGAACAATTTTGTTATTTTAAAGTTCGATACTGCCTGGCGGTGCTAAAGTGCGACTATGCCAATTAATTATCTTGGTAAGCTAAAGATTAGAGTAGACGTCGTATGCCTATACCTAGAGCTAGAGCTGGGTCCCAGGCCTAAAGCTAGATTCTAGATATTTCTCGTTTGTTGTCTGACTATGGGTTATACCCGAAACGTCATGTGTTTGTTCTCTCTTTATTAGTGGAGTTGTCACTTATTGTCATACTCTATTAAACTATAATCAAAATGGGATCTAGATATCGTGAAAAAATTCATTGCGGAAACCTTCCTCATCTTCCAGAAAGAGCTGATAAACGGATTTTCCCTGATTCCCCGGGATTCCCCTTTGTCTTACTAGTCGACTGAGACTACTGAGCGAGTACCGTTCCTCGTTCTGCTTCAGTCATCAGGATAATGACTAGATCTAAAGACTATTTACTCAGGAATATAACATTATTATAAATATTATAAGTAGTATTGGTATTATTATTACAATCATCACTATTAATATTATTAACCTCATTATTATTTTTATTTTGATTGTTGTTATTATTGTTCCATCATTATCATATTATTATCATTGCTGTTATTATTAGTAGTAGTATATAGTAGCACTATTGGTAGTAGTAGTAGTAGTAGTAGTAGTAGTAGTAGTAGGTAGTAGTAGTAGTAGTAGTAGTAGGAGGAGGAGGAGGAGGAAGAGGAGCAGCAGCAGCAGTAGTAGTAGTGGTAGTATTATTAGTAATAGTAATAGTAGTGTTGGTGGTAGTAGTAATAGTAGTAGTAGTAGGAGGAGGAGGAGGAGGAGGAGGAGGAGGAGGAGGAAAGAGCAGGAAGAGCAGCTTGGTTGGTAGCATGATTTCTTTTAACGGCGAGGCGATGTGTGCCGACGTAGGGGTCGCGGGTTCGATCCCCATGGTGGCCAGGATTTTTTCTGTCTATTCCTTGTATTTGTCTCGTCTTTGTTCCTATGGGGCCTTCATATTATCTTATGTCATTACCTTCACTTCCGACATGCCCCTTGCCTCACTGTTTGTCTTTATCTATAGTAGAAGTAGTAGTAGTAGTAGTAGTAGTAGTAGTAGTAGTAGTAGTAGTAGTAGTAGTAGTAGTAGTAGTAGTAGTAGTAGTAGTAGTAGTAGTGGTGGTGGTAGTGGTGATGGTGGTAGTAGTAGTGAAAGTAGTGATAGTAGTAAGAGGAGGAGGAAGAGCAGCAGCATTAGTAGTGGAGAAAATGGAAGCGAAGATATACAACAACACAATTTTACACAACATATGATGCACCAAATGGATTTTAAAAATCAACACACCCAAATCGAAATAAAAGAACAAAGAGCGAGAGAGAGAGAGGGGGAGGAAAAGGGCGAGAGAGAGACAGTGAGAGAGAGGAGAAAGAGAGAGAGAGAGAGAGAGAGAGAGAGAGAGAGAGAGAGAGAGAGAGAGAGAGAGAGAGAGAGAGAGAGAGAGAGAAGGAGAGATAGTAATTCGATTGCTGATGCATGACAATGTATGATACGGACCGCCAAGCCCAAAGTATCACATGCAGCTGGTGTCCCTTCATACAAAATTAAACATAGTGATGTCTTTCTAATGCACAACTTCATATTCTTTCTTCTTCTTCTTCATCTCTTTCTTTTTCTTCTTCTTCTCCTCCTCATCCTGCTCTTCCGGCTCCTCCTCCTCCTCCTTCTTCTTCTCACTCCTCCATCGTCACATTTTGAATCAACATTATCCACTTCATCCTCACAGCACCCTCCTCACATTTTCTTTTACAAGTGCACTTGTGTTCTGCACCCATGGTGCATGGATGGAAACTGAGTAAGGTTCACCTCAACCCCTGTCCCTAAATCACAACGAAAAATAATAGTTCAGAAGACAAAACTATGACGCGTATAATTCTTAATATACATGTACACATATTATACTAAAACTAATAATAATAATACATGTATTATTGCGTTTCTTTCTGTCTTGTAAGAGATGCGAATATTTTATGCTCCACATACCATCGCAATAAAGGCGAAATATGAATTATTATTAATACAATGTACCAGTAATACATTCCGATCTGCGTAAAAGGTTGTTCAAACTGATTCATGATTATACAACACAAAGGTATAGCGTCGATTTTACTTCACCACCCTCTTGCGCTGTTGTTTATCGTCTGCAAAGAGGTAGTCCCCACCCCTCTCCCCTTCCAAACCACTCATCGCCACTTTTTTTCTTTTCCCCACTCCCATTTATCCCACTCCTCAAAATAAGCCGAGGGCGAAGAGGGAAGAAATCCCCCTCTTCGGCGAGGGTAATGGGAAAAGATAATGAACCATTCATTGAGTTTCTGAGGCCAGGGAGGGGGAGGATTGGAAATCACTGAGGTTAGTCCATTTTGCGCATGCGCGGTATCATTACTGGAGGTCTAGCTCTGGCAGACTAGGACAGAGAGTGGAAGTATAAACTGTAAACATGGCGGATAAGGCTGCCCGTCTCACAGGATCGGGCTTCCAGCCTGTCCCCATGAAACTATTTGCGGCGTGGGAAGTAGAAAAATCTTCTCCAAATTGTATACCAAGGTAGGTTTGATTTTCAGAGGAAATAAAATTTACTCTTTCTCCTATTAAATCATTTGGTAAAGCATAAATACTCTAGAAGAACCAACTGAAAACATTCTATATTATGATGATGATACACTACAGTACAGTAGTACACAGCACTCATTCAGTCCATTCACTCTTGCGAAGTAGGATGCTTTTGTTTTTGCGTTTAATGATGATGGAAGGATAGTGGGATTGCTAAAGGATCCTGTTGTCAATGAGGGTACTGTTAAATCTGGAGTTATATGTTTGTGTAATCAGAATTTTTTAGGCAGACCAGCTTTTTTCAAGAGTTGTAGTTGTTGTAGACCTAGATCTAGATCTATAGAGAGTGAGTCGGGCGGAAAATAACCAAATTTGATTATTCTCCGCCTGGTGGCGGAAGATAATAGAGTGAAGTCCCCAGCACTCGCACACTAACGGTCGGAAGGGGCATGTCACTCTTGTAACTTAAGCTCTTTGGGCGTGATCCTGAATTTGATGCTACCATGTTTAAGAGTTATCTTTTCCTGAGCGAGAGGTGGCATGTCGAGCCCATTGTGTGATTGACTTTCGCACACGTCCCTTTTTCGCATGACCATTATGGTTCCCCATCTCGCACAGCAAACTTGAGAGTTGCCTGAAGTCGCACAGCCTGTGCTCCGGCACTCGCACAGTCTCAAAGTGCACTGTAATGACCCGATTTATGATCAAATCCAAAGTTTTGATACAATTTAGCTCAGTTAAAAGCTTTGAGAGTTGTTTCATTGCTAACAATGGCTAACTCACCCCAAAACAGTTCCATAACTCTCTCACAATTAATTTACTCACAATTAATTTACTCACAATTAATTTACTCATGTCACACAGCTAGCGCCAGCAGTTACCCACTCACTCTCTGACACCTTAATTAAAACACATGATGTCGCACAGACAGCAGTCACACACTGTAGTGTAAAACAGAAGAGCTGAGAAACAAATGTTGGATATAAAAGTCATGATTTTATTTATGATAATACTTAACAACATTCACAAACATGTTATTTTCTCAATCTCATTCATGCTTATCCCTTGCAAACTTGCATCCTTCAGACAACCTATATGTGAAACCACCTCCCACAATCGCAACCAAATTAAAATATGAACTCTCTTTCTCTCTCCAGCAAAACGTAGTTTAAAAGCCCCCACAAAAAATAGCCGTAGTCAGCATCGTATTATGCTTTACTACTCAATTTACTCAAATATGAGTGAGAGTTGGGCGCTGTGCGACTAGTGGCACTCCTATAGAAAACTGATCCCCCTTTCGACAGTCCCATAAACAGCATAATAGCTACGAACACGCGGCATTCCAAGGCATAGTTAAATATAGAAGGGATTTTCCAGTCATTCTCAACAACAAAAACTAAATATAGAATTATTCCCATAATTCCATATATCACTAAGTAAAGTTACAGGCCCACTAGCGAAAAAATAAAAATAGCGGATGTTCTTACTTCTCGATTCGCGAAGATTTTCTAGTAAAAAATATAGCAGATAAGGACGTGTCGTCTCAAAAATAGGTAGGAAAGCGAAGGAAAGGATAACTGTGTATGTGCGATACGTGGTGGCGGGTAAAACAGCGTAATTTCGGTAACAATGTTGCGAAAGCACGAAGTGTGCGAGAGATGGGCGTGTGCGAGTACTGGCGACTTGACTCTAGTTTTTATCTATTTTCCGCCGGGTTTTCTACTGCAGTGGTCTCAGCCGGTATCGAGAAGTCACGTGATTCCCCGGGCATTGCATTCATTTTCATTGTCTGTTCCCTGTTGGACTGCTTCTATGAAGTGCGAATCTTTCCCAAATTTGTGTTGGTGTTATACTAAATAAATACTAAAACACACACACACACACTCTCTCTCTCTCTCTCTCTCTCTCTCTCTCTCTCTCTCTCTCTCATACACGCACGCTGCGAGTAAAAAGAACCAATTTAATATAAACATTTAACGTAGTGCATGCAATGATAAACAACCCGGTAGCATGTAGGCCTAGTTGTTACAACTACACTCTGCGCATTCCATTGTTTAGGCGAGTTTATCACGCATGAGAAAGGGGAGGTAGATCTACGTTTAAACAATCGAAGCCTATGAAATCACGTGTAGCGATCACGACCTTGTTGCCTGCCTCAGGGGCCAAGGTGGTGGGGCCTGCGATACGAGCCGTCGCTCCTTGCAAGACGATATTTTTAAAAGTTGAGTGCAATATAAAAATAATTCTGTATTTTTGTACTGCACATAGGAAGATATAGATAAGGAAATAAGGAGAAAAAAGGTTCATCTCTTACCTGATCGGCGCTGTTTTGGATGCGCTCCTGGGTTTGCTTGGCTCAAACCGAACAAAATCAATCATCTCGACCAGTTTCAGAAAACTGTCGGTGATTAACGAAAGCCCGCATATAGTTTGAACTATTGTCTAGGCCCCAAAGGTCCGCTTGAAAAACCCGGCAGAAAATAACCAAAGTTGATTATTCTCCTCCGCCCGGCATATATTTCTAGAATTGAATCTAGATCTATATATATCTATAGACTATAGATCCAGAATCTAGATCTAGTATAAATTCTGAAATCTCAACACTAACAGCAACACTTACTAATGGTAGACATTTTAGGATAATCGCACGCCAGTTTAACACGGCTAACATTTGGCATAATCGCACTTTAGCACTGTCAGGCAGTATCAAACTTGAAAATAGTTAAATGATACTGCTTGCAGTGTATCCTGACTCACTGAAAAAAGACCCGCGATCACACTCTCACTCGCTCTCTCTCGCCGACTCAGGCCAACTGACCACAATGTAGGCTAGTCTACCGTGATACTGATTTCCTCTCCCTCTCACTGATCACAAGCCTCTGTGGCCGAGTCTGAAAAAAGAAAGATTGACATGACCGTTGGACACTTGGCAGTGCTATCTCTCTTCAATCTCGCCACTCTGCGAGGCCTACCCTACCTGTTCTGTGGTCCCACCTCCTCTAGGCCTAACTCGGGAATGAGACTTGAGATAATATAATACATTTTTCTTATTTCCTATGTCGATATTTGAATATATTTATATTCCTTGTGTCTGCTTTCTTCAAAATAGCTGATCAACGCAATTCTTGTTTCCTAATGCAGGGGAATCATAATAATAATATTATCATTTTACCTCCTTACTGGTTCTGTTTCTCAGTTTTATCCTCTTCACTCTCGCTCTCGCTCTCGCTCTCGCTCTCTAGCTCTCTCTCTATGTTGTGTATATACCCCTTCATCTTTCTTCCTTTCTCATTATGTGTGTTGGCGAGTTGCTTTTTTGGTAT
This sequence comes from Doris montereyensis, assembly GCA_037039925.1. Lineage (NCBI taxonomy): Eukaryota > Metazoa > Mollusca > Gastropoda > Nudibranchia > Dorididae > Doris > Doris montereyensis. The sequence continues at coordinate 107,566 of JAXRKP010000899.1, read as the reverse complement.
TGTCTCTTTCTACACAGCTGGCAGTGGAATGGCCTTTGTGAGGCCACAACATGCTTTTTCAGCTCATTAAAAAAACCTAACTTCTGATAGTAGTCAAACCTACTGAAAGGTTGACAGCAGATATTTTCAAACAAGATTAAGGTAGTTTGGTTTGGATTTACCCACACCCATGACTAAGGTGATCATTGGAATTGTGGTAGGATTTTTTAATTTTGTAACATCCAAAGGGATCTTTAACATGCTCAGAGTAATGTGATCTACACAGGACCTCCTGTTTCTCGTTCGTCATGGATGGGTCTAAGTGTCAATCCACCTACCTGGACTTGAGGGTATACTTAATTCGAAAATAATCACGAGAAAATTTGTCAACCGTTGACAGGGTTTTGAACCAATGACCTTTCGGTTGAGAGGCCAACACCTTGCCTCTTGACTACCGTGTTTCTAAATAGAGATAAAGTACTCTGCTTAACAAACAATAAATGATGTTGAAAGAACAATGAGCTTATTTATGCGCTTACCATGAAAACATACTTGACTACCGAAACGCTCCTTGACTGGTATGTAATCAGCCATTATATCTGATATTAATATCATAACAAATAGAATTGTTTTGCTCTCTGCTACTTGCCATTAATGATGAAAAGTCACTCCATATTTGGGGGAGGGGGAATGCAAATTCTCCCGTTTGTTCCTGTTTATTTAACTCATGTGAGTCATGTATAGGTAAGGGACATGGTGTGCTGAGTTGACAGATCTGGTCGTTTTTTCTAGTGCTTCCAGTTGCCATGGAAACAGTCGCCATCTTGAGTTTTACCCCAAAATTTCAACAAGTTCAATATTGATAAGCTCTCACAGTTTTTGACAAATTTCTTCAACCTTTGTCATCGGATTTTTGTTTTATAAAAGTAATTCATGAGAACAACCCAAAAATATATAAAATTCAACGTTCACAAAACTTAAGTACATCGATAAAAGCATCTGATTGTTTTCACTCACCCATCATTCATACCAAATTTCATGAAAATACGTTGAGGGATTAAAGAAATATATTAAAGAAAATAATTTTTTCCCTGTTATCTTAATATTTTTTCTCTCCCATAAACCTATTAAAAGAGTAGAGTAATGGTCTGAAACATCATAAAACCTTGGCAGGCTCTCAACTACTTCTTATCGACACTGTTTCAACTGCCCCAGCTCCTATTTACTCATGTCGGGATAGTACCTTTTGATACCAGGTCACATATTTTCCGGAAGATCACGGGTAATATTCAAAACAATTCCTCAAAAGAGCCTGGATTGGATAGGGTATATTGTGATGGTCAAAATCAGTACCAACTTGCAATAAAAGACAAAAAAGAAAAATGACATAAATCTAACATCTTCTCTACTTAGGGGTGGGTCCTGGGAAAGTCCTTTCTTGCCGGAGATGGGACAAATCTAGTCTATCATATTAGTGGATAGAGCAATTCATCCCTTCATTTCCGGCTTTTATAGCACAACAGCTGTGTTTTAAAGATCGTCCTCTGTACCGTTTGTAGAATATTCTTATAAATTTAAAAAATCGGCACCAAGCTTTTTTATTGTATCATCGTGAAGGGATGAATTGCTCTATCCACTGCACTTGGCTCGGATGGGGTGATGATAGATGGTAAAATAATAGCTGGGACCCGACTGTGGTACTTGTACTCATTTCTTTTTACTTATAATTAGGATTTTTAGATCTAGAAAACTATATGTACGCGTTAACTAATACTATATATAGGAATGGTAGATTTAGATTAGTAGGTAATATGATGAATATAGATTTAGTACATATTATAAAGCACTGTTAGTCACAGACCTAATCTAGATTATATTATAGATCCAATTGTTGATCATGTGTTAACCATTGAAAATCGACACAAGATGATAATAATTTTATGTCGTAAAGATACTTTCAAGACCTATAACCAAATGCAGATATAATATTATATGACAAAATTATTTTCTTTTATCAGTTTACCAACAGTTCTGTCCATTAAAAATTTGAAGAAGGATCCATTCTGCTCACAACACATTTACCTCTTAAAATGTATTCAATATATATGTATATTATGTAATGTCTCACATGTTTTTAAGGAATGTGAATGAAAGCAGAGCGTTTAAGTTATTAATTTTAAAATGTGTTGGGTTTTTTTAAACAACATATTTTTTGTTTCAAACAGATTGTGCAGTCTGACTTTGACACGGTTAATTGTGAACAGACCCTTGGAAAATGATCTGAGTTCCCTTTTAATTGCTGTGAAAATGCAGGTAGGAAGTTTGTGTTTATGAAAAGCTCTTTGCATGTAAGTCAACCGATATGACCTGACATGGAGTCATTACACTGTTGGAAGTTTTCAGTCCTGGAAGCTGATTTGAGTCACTTTGATCTTTGATGTCGAAGGAAATTGGCTATACGGTAGTATAATTTGGAAGTAAAACAATCCAAAACAGGTTCTATATTCATCATTATACTAGTTATAAATTAAAATGCAGTTTTCCTTGGTTACTTTATTAAACTTATCATGACTACAAAATGATTAAA
>JAXRKP010000899.1:67500-100000 GCA_037039925.1 Doris montereyensis | reverse complement strand
GGTGATCTTGTTGCTAGTGTTAGTAGTAGTAGTCTTGTTGATAATAGTAGTGGTGATCTTGTTGTTAGTGTTAGTAGTAGTAGTATTGTTGATAATAGTAGTGGTGACCTTGTTGTTAGTGTTAGTAGTAGTAGTCTTGTTGATAATAGTAGTGGTGATCTTGTTGTTAGTGTTAGTAGTAGTAGTATTGTTGATAATAGTAGTGGTGACCTTGTTGTTAGTGTTAGTAGTAGTAGTCTTGTTGATAATAGAAGTGGTGATCTTGTTGTTAGTATTAGTAGTAGTAGTAGTAGTAGTATTGTTGATAATAGTAGTGGTGATCTTGTTAGTATTAGTAGTAGTAGTAGTAGTAGTAGTATTGTTGATAATAGTAGTGGTGATCTTGTTGTTAGTAGTAGTAGTAGTAGTAGTAGTATTGTTGATAATAGTAGTGGTGACCTTGTTGTTAGTGTTAGTAGTAGTAGTCTTGTTAATTATAGCAGTGGTGATCTTGTTGTTAGTATTAGTAGTAGTAGTATTGTTGAAAACAGTAGTGGTGGTCATGTTAGTATTAGTAGTAGTAGTTGTGGTCTTGTTAGTATTAGTAGTAGTGTCATCATTTTAAGACCTTAATTCATTTGTTTCGTAGCGTCCCTTTCACCCGTTTCCAATTCGTACAAGGCAGTGATAAGTCTTATCACATTGAATACTATGTTAATAGCTCTTTATATCAAAGTGTAAAACCACGACAAGAATGCACAGGTTCCTATCTCAGCATATGACATTAATTAACTCATTCCACTAGTCCCACGTTTCAAAGTAGGTTTACCCTTGCTGGTGATTTGTTAGTTGGAACCATTCCAAAAAGGCGTGCAGTCGGTGTGAGTAAATCGTCTCAAGGCCAGACTACCTGCTACCCTGGTTCTTGTTACAGGAAAACCCGCAAACGCACCGCTGATGTGGTTGCTGTCATTTGGATGGATGGTGCTTTGCTTTTCTTCTGCTTGGTAACCGACTTACTCAATCCCTGAGCATTACTGTCAACAGGCATGATTTTGAATATAGTGGGCACGTGCGTTAATTCAAGTTTGATCTTCATTTCCCCCACTCCTCCTGTTTATGGGTTTTTGTTTAATAGTATTTAACTGTCGTTAAGGTGGGTGTTTTGGTAAAGACTACATTATCTTTTACATCATTTTGTATGTGCCAATTTATTCATCATGAGGTAGCATTTATGCTAGTGTCTTTGGATCATAACCTGTGGGTGGCTGGCGGAAGGGGGGGGCAACTGATATACCCTACTTCTTTTCTTTTATGTCTTTCATTTTTTTCCGTTTGCTTACCGCATATGGTTTAAGGTGAAATTTCATATTAAACAAACGGAAGGGGAAAGAAATTAAAAAATAATGCATGGAATAACCTTAAGGACTTGTTCCGTGGCTAGATGGCTTATTTTTGTAATTGATTAGAACTTATATTTTTGCTTTCGTTCTTAAACTCAAACACGAATGTGGGCAGTTGCTGTGACTACAGGTAGAAGGGGACGGGTGGATGAGGCTGATGTAGAAATGACCGAACGTTATGAGGAGTGGAGAAGTTTAAAGGTACACGACTTAATGTGGTGGGGTGGGGGGGGGGGGGGGGCTTGAAAAAATAGAAGAAGAAGAAAACGATTATGTAGTTATCATATCAGACTGCTTTTTGCGTCCAGTTATCGTATCAAACATGCGTAACCTACGCCTAGCTATGAGAACGGAAGGCTCTCTTTCTCTCATGTCTTTATTAGACAGTCGTTTTCATTTTGGCTACGCTAACACAATGGAAGATGATAAAGGCTTAAGAAGATGACACTCTCTCTCTCTCTCTCTCTCTCTCTCTCTCTCTCTCTCTCTCTCTCTCTCTCTCTCTCTCTCTCTCTCTCTCTCTCTCTCTCTCTCTCTCTCTCTCTCTCTCTCTCACTCTCTCTCTCTCTCTCTCTCTCTCTCTCTCTCTCTCTCTCTCTCTCTCTCTCTCTCTCTCTCTCTCTCTCTCTCTCATCATCATTGATCAATTCGTCTTATCGTCATGTGTATGTGCATTGTTCGTCTTATTCTTCTTGTTTTCAATGGGACAACTGCCAAGTTCGTTTACAACTCCCCCGCACTCCCCGTTTTCTTTTCACATGCCCCCCCTCTTTTATGCATATTATTATATAATAATATGTGTTTATTCAAACAACCATTTCTGAGTCGACGCGGGCGGCCTTGAAATCGTTATAAATTGCCTGGTCTGAAAATATTTATCGTTGTCATTGATTTCTATAAAACGTATTTGTTTCTGCACTTCATCTTACGCTATCTTTAATTGAGAAACTCCCCATTTCCTCCATCCGCCCCCTCCTTTTTTTTTTTGGTTTTCATCCCGCCTTGGCACTCATGCTTGTTATGATCGAACCCACCCCCCCCCCCCCTTTACACGCATTTTCCCTCTCTCCACCAGTCTTTCGTCGCAGGGTATCGTTTCCTAAGATCTGTTTCCATTCTTCTGTGATTTGCAAATGTATGTGGTGTTTTGTTCGCCTGTTGTACTTCTTCTCGTTTGTGGTGGTGGGGTTGTTGTTGTTGTACTTCTTCTCGTTTGTGGTGGTGGGGTTGTTGTTGTTGTACTTCTTCTCGTTTGTGGTGGTGGGGTTGTTGTTGTTCTTCTTCTCGTTTGTGGTGGTGGGGTTGTTGTTGTTGTACTTCTTCTCGTTTGTGGTGGTGGGGTTGTTGTTGTACTTCTTCGTGTTCGTTTCCATAAAAAAATGAATACAGTGAAAGTGAATACAAAACAAATAAAGCGAAGAAATGAAACATACATTATAGGTAAATAATGGCAATGCGATTAGCGTTTCGTTACAGTTTTGTTGTTGTTTATTTTGTGTGTGTGTGGGGGGGGGGGGGTACTGTTTCTTTGTTGTTAAAACTTCATCTGATTTCATTGTTCTCTCTTCTTTTACTTCTGTTTATTTCCTTTGTTTTGCTTTTGACATTGAAAAACGTGAACTTTTTATAGGTCATAATTTGCTGTCGAAGTACTGACTTAAAAGCAAGGTTACAGTTGCTCGGTGAGCGCTCTGGGACGTAACACGTTTAGCTCTGCTGGCCTGATATCAGGCTGGCATCTAATAGAAGCTAAGATTTATTGGTTGCATGTTGACGTCTCAGAACAATACAGAGGTGTCGTGGCGGGGTGTACGTCATACATTCTTGTCATGAGATTAACGCCTGTAAGTAGTTTGGCAGGTTCGTGGTGCTAGAGCTAGTCGTCCTTGTTTTTTCTTCTTTTTTCTGCTGTGGTCGGTTAGCGGGTGTTGTTGGCGTGTCTTACTTCTTTTCTTTCCCCTTTTCACTACTCTGTCGTCTTGCTGTTTCCTCTTAATTCACCCTGAGATCACCGCATTTGATATGCTTCTTCTTCTTCTTCTTCTTCTTCTTCTTCTTCTTCTTCTTCTTCTTCTTCTTCTTCTTCTTCTTCTTCTTCTTCTTCTTCTTCTTCTTCTTCTTCTTCTTCTTCTTCTTCTTCTTCTTCTTCTTCTTCTTCCTATGATAGTCTTATTCTTGTTCTTATTGCTACGTGGCAGTTGGCAGGTGTTGCTGGTATGTCCTGCTAGCTTCTTTCTTTGCCCTCTTTTACTTATCTTTCATTTTGCTGTTTTGGTTTCCTTCACCCTGGGATCACCGCATATGGAGGATGGGGTAAATTGCAATGAAATAAACTCATGTACTTGCTGTTTTTCCTTCTTTTTATGAAGAGTTTTCTTGTTGTTTTTTTTTGGGGGGGAGAGGGTTTTTTATGCGATGCCCGGAAAATCCAATAATGTATTTAAGTGCATTCTGAGTGGCTGATTGTAGGCTCAGGACATAAAGCTGTAGAGAAAATGTGATGTCGGGAGAATGTATTCAAAATGAAATGGCCTACCAGAGCCTTACTTTATTCCAACTAGTTTTTGTTGTTGAGCAGTCTTTCTGTAAGGATTTTCACCCTAACATTCTGTCTTTGTCTTTTACTTGAACCGTTTCCTTTTCCTGTCACGTTTTCATCGATCCGCACATCTTTCCTTACAATAGGATTGGCTTGGCCTTCTCCTCTCTCATTTTATTTCTTTCGTAAATGTTCTTGTATCTTTGTTGTTTTTATGTTGCTTATGTTATTGTTTTTAATGGGTTTGAGAATGTTTGTGTGTGCATGTGTGTTCACGAGTAAAAACCTACGGTCATCCAGTCATGTTTGCTTAATTGATAATGTGCACATCTTTGCCCGAGGCGAAATGAAGCCATAGATTAACTATCCTTAAACTGCGGCACGCGTGCAGCTAGCAATAACATGAAAGTCACACAGCAGCCGACTGCATTAAGTTAAAACAGGTCATGGACAGGAGTTGCCAATTCATTGCCTGCTCCTTTACCTGTAGACCTGGGGTTAAAATTGATTAAAAGGGGATACCTCCCCCCCCAACAATACAACAGTCAAAAGCGTTTTTACTGTGAAAGTAGCTCTGTCAGATGCACACATACGACGAACTCTCCTACCTTCCTGTTATATCCCAATTATGTACCTACCAACACCCTAGTGGGTGTTGCTGGTAGGTGCTACTTCTTTCTTTCATCATTTCCTCATGCCCTTTCCTCTTAATTCACCATGATGTCACCGCGTATGGTGAACGGGGTGAGTTCCAACGAAACAAACGAATCACCTACTACAGTGTAATCGTCCTTACACATACACTCGAGATACATTCCCATGCATAGGCAGAGAGAAGATATAGACTGCTTACAGGGACAGACAGATAGGTAGACGTAGAGGAGTAGAAACACAAGACTTGAGTTTTCACCTTATTAGTCTTTAAATATCTGGGACTTGGAATCCTTTCGCATTGCTGTCAGTATTTTTACTGCATTAATTGTTTACGACCCATAAATGTTATGCCAGCCACCACTGTTAATGTTTTCATTGAATTTGGTTTATGTCCACCAGAACTCCAAGCGGATCCTGCGATCCAATGAGATCATCGTACCACCAGGGGGCTTGCTGGACACCGATTTGGAACTCTCGTTTTCGCTTCAGGTCAGTTGGAACACACCATTCATCTTTTTTTTTTCGTTCTTATCCCTTCTTTCTTCTCTTATCTAGATGTAGGACGTAGATAGTCTAATGATGGTGTATGAAAGAAGATTTTCGGGGAAGGTCCGTCATTTGATGATGTAGAAATGGTGTTAATTTGCAGATAACTTGTCTGACGTAAATTTTAAGTAAGATTAATTTTGTCTCTCCCCCCCCTTTTCCTTAATTTAAAACAAAAACAAAAACAACCCTGAAATCGAAACCTAAATGATTTTATTTCCCCGAAATCACCTTAGATTAGTTGTGTGTAAGTGATGAAATCAAATCAAATTTCTTTTTCTCATTTAAAATAAGAAAAAGAAAGGTAGGACTGAGGATCTCATAGTTTTTCAATCTTTTGTTTCATCGATATTTTAGATGAGGGGAAGGGATAAGTGTTCTTTATGGGTCTTCAATTTTTTTCTGCGTAGGAACACGTCTCACAACTAATGTAAGAATGTTGTAACATGACCTTTCTGTTTTAATGAAAGGGACAAGAAAGAACGAAGGGGGAGGGGGGGGGTGACGAGAAAGCTTTTTGGTACCTTGAGAGTGGGAGTTTCCGTCTGTTGTCACACTTTACAACCGTCAGATATTGGCAACCAACCATATTAGATTTTCGCTTTTGTCGTTGCGAACCGACCGTCCATGGGGGCCATCAGCCCAGCATGCTCACGATGACTGTCTGAATATTGAATATTAATATTATTAAGCGTGAGGGGACGTGATCATTTTACCAACGGTACCAATCGGCCCCGACCGGGATGAACTTGGAAATTGTAGGTTGGCATGAATCACAAGTGCAAAAGCTAGTTTGACTGAACCAAACTTTCATCGTATTTATATGTAACCTTACGATGTGTTTGAGGCGCGGTTAGATGGAAGAGCGAAAGAAAGGGAATGTCCCAAGGAGCTTGGTTGTTGAGAAGCAGGCCACCTGCATAATATAATATAATATTGTAATATAGGGTGGAGGGGGGGTCATCATTTAGGTATAGTGAGCGTGCGTGCCGACTATGGGAGTCCTTGCAGAACATTTTCCTGTGAACAGTCACTGGATTCTAGATCTAGAGCTAATCTAAATCTCCCTTTTCTCTATTTAAATTTCCCAATTCAGGAAAGACTACGGTGTGCCATATCAGTTCTCTACGTCCCGCTGTAGGTAATGAGCCCAAATTTGCTCGGATCTTTTCCTGTGAACAGTCACTAGGTTTTAGATTTAACCTGTATGTATTCCAACTTTCCCAATTCATGGAAACTGTCGTCTGCCAATTTTTCCTCCATTTCTTCGCCGTTTTATCTTGCTAATAAATAAGAAAAGGAGATAATAATGATGATGTAGTGGTGATAATAATGTTGTAATAATAATAATGGTAATTTTATAATTGCAATATTGATAACGATACTGGTAATAGTAATACTAATACTTTGTATTAGAAGTATGGACGGGCCGTAGCGGTAATATATGTAAAACAAAAGTAGAATGGCCTATTAATTTGTTTGTTTTATTAAGCATTACCCCGTCCATCATGTGTGGTTATCTCAGCTGGCTAACTATGCATTTGGAATGGGCAATGTGCAGAATTGTTACAATTTCATAATCGTATGACAGTAGTCACAGTTCTCCGACCTCTCCATGCATGGGCATGCGGTAGTACAGTAACACCGCTCACGCACACTTCCTCTTCCCCAGCCATGGTCGCCTCCTGTCACGTTGCCTGGCAGTAAATAAACGATTCAAGGTCGTGGAATCTATTATAGCTTCACGCTACACATAAACAGCAGTAACGCTCCCTGTTGACTTTAATGGCAAGCTTGAAGGTGGCTGTAAACCTTTCTCACCCTCGACACTCTCTTCTCTTACCGAGGGAGACTCGGTAGTCCAGAGGCAAGATGTCGGCCTCTCAACCAAAAGGTAGTGGGTTCGAGCCCCCGACAGCGGCTGAGAAAATTTCTCGAGTTTTTCGAGCAAACTCTACCCCCCCAGGTCCCAAGTGAGACGGATGATGAAAAGGAGGTCCCGTGTGTAGATCACAACACTCTGCACGTTAAAGATCCATTGGCTGTTAACAGGGCAGTCCGGGCAAAATTTAAAATCCTACCAAACCCCCCCGGATTACTTTCGTTGTGGATGTGGGTAAATCAAATCAAATCAAAATCTCTTCCCGATGTTCCCATAGTGTTACAGTCTGCTGGCTGTTCGCTTTAAGGCCGATGATGATGGGGGGGGGGGCATATGATATATATGTATTATGTATACGTGGTTGGTTGGTGGGGGATGCCGGTAGGCCCTACTAATTTCTATTCTCTTCCCTCGTTATATCTGACCCAACTCAATTCTTAAGTATTCCTGTCTTTCCTTTTACTTGTCTTTCATCTTTATGTTTCCTTTTAATACATCCCAAGATCACCGCATAGCATGGGTTGGGTACATTTCAATTGAAACAAACGGAATTAAACAAACATCCCCCATGAGCACTAATGGTCTTGGGGATAGGGTATGTATGACTTTGCTCAGCCACTCAATTTGCAAGGGGGATCTCAATGTGCGAATCATTCGGATTGCTTGAGTTTTCGATTCAAAGTGTTTTTACAGATTATCTTCAATCGATTAATTTACCTCCTACTTGCAAATTATTAGTTTGGTTTTTTTTTTATCGACGATTGAATCTGAATATAGGTGTTGCAGGTGTTGCTTCTCGTGCTCATTTAGAGTCACTCTAGTGGTGACAGCTTTTGAACTCTGCCCTATGAGGTGATTAAAAGTCGCTAGTAATAAATATCAATATATTATTATTATTATTATTATTATTATTATTATTATTATTATTATTATTATTATTATTATTATTGTATGGTTGTAAAAATAGTGATAACCATTATTATCATCATGGTAATCATCGTCACCCACCATTATCGTCGTCGTCATCATTATCGTTGTCACCATCGTCATTATCATTGTCGTCCTCAAGCGTCATGATGGTACCGACTTTGACGCCGTCGTACGCAGGAGGAAAGGACGAACAGAACTAGAAAATAATCACTGTCGTTCTCACCATCATCACCATCGTCACCATTATTTCAGCGCGATTGTGACGCCGTGTGCAAGAGGGGTGGACGAACAGACCATTACCAAGATAAGAATGCTAATTTAGATCTGCTGCGTCGTCCGCTCGATCAGCAAGAGGATGACACGGCTCAATTTTAGCTTCGGTGACTCACTAGTTTATCAGGTCCTTCGTGTCTCCTCTTCCACCACCTCTGCCCTCCCCAGCCCTTCCTGTTGAAACTGTGTATCGACTTACGTAAAAAAAAAAAAAGGCCACGTACAAGATTTTTGGGCTCCTGAAATCGTCACAAGTCGCTATGACCTATAGCCTACTATAGTTAACACCACTCAAAATCGTAACATCAGTACAGTGAAGTCATTAAAGTCTCTCTCCCCACCCCCCCCCCTTCAACCTCTCCAATTCCTCACACGACCTGCCCACCTCAAATGAGTAACCGTGATTTTGTGTCTTGTGAAGTAACCCTGTTCACCGTGGCGGTGATCTCAGGGAGTAACCGTTGATACCGTAGAATTCTTGATAACTGAAGGCTGACAGCCTTTTATGAGAGGGCGGTTGGTGGGCGGTACTTGTAGGTCTTTCTTTGCATGCTTTCACATGTCTTTCTTTGCATACTTTCACATGTTTTTCTTTGCATATTTTCACATGTCTTTCTTTGCATATTTCCACGTCTTTCTTTGTATACTTTCACATGTCTTTCTTTGTATACTTTTACATGTCTTTCTTTGCATACTTGCACATGTCTTTCTTTGTATACTTTCATGTCTTTCTTTGCATACTTTCACATGTCTTTCTTTGCATATTTTCACGTCTTTCTTTGTATACTTTCACATGTCTTTCTTTGCATGCTCTACGTGTCTTTCTTTTTATACTTTCACATGTCTTTCTTTGTATACTTTCACATGTCTTTCTTTGTATACTTTCACATGTCTTTCTTTGCATACTTTTACATGTCTTTCTTTGCATACTTTCACATGTCTTTCTTTGCATGCTTCCACATGTCTTTCTTTGTATGTTATCACATGTCTTTCTTTGTATGTTTTCACATGTCTTTCTTTGCATGCTTTCACATGTCTTTCTTTGCATGTTTTCACACGTCTTTCTTTGTATGTTTTCACTTGTCTTTCTTTGTATGTTTTCACATGTCTTTCTTTGTATGTTTTCACATGTCTTTCTTTGTATGTTTTCACTTGTCTTTCTTTGTATGTTTTCACATGTCTTTCTTTGTATGTTTTCATATGTCTTTCTTTGCATGCTTTCACATGTCTTTCTTTGCGTGCTTTCACATGTCTTTCTTTGCATGCTTTCACATGTCTTTCTTTCGTCTCACTGTGTCCGCATATGATGGACAGGGTAAATTGCAATGGTAGAAAAATTCACTGATGGCTATGTTAGATTCTGTTTCGACCTTGAGTTTTGTAGGGATTTTTAAAAATGAAATGTGAAATACAATCAATTAACTTCACCGACTCGCTGATTCATAGCTGTTTGCTCCCCTTAGATTCTGATAGCTACGGTTATACCTCAAATACTTCCTTTGTTATAGCCACCCCACCCCCCCCCAAAACAAAGGTCAATATTTTGCATGCTCGGGTAAGAGGAATCGAGCCCTTGTTTTCAACTTGTCAGGGGTGAACATGACACGGTAGCTCAGAACTTCTGGGGCGCTGAGAGCGTCGCCTTTGCTTCTTATCGTAGTTGTTACTTTGTTCATCTCTACATTTGTTGAGGACAGGATTAGCAATATTTCTTTCTTATCCTTCAATTAATCTATTGGCTCTAACTTTAGTCCCGCGTATGAGTATTTCCTATGCTGGCAGGTCCTACTACGAGTGCTTTCCTTCATTCGTTTGCTTATTTTTTTCATCTTGCTGTTTCTTCTTAAATCACTCTGAGACCGTCACATATGGTGGGTGGGGTAATTGCCGAGTAAACAATAAAGTGTTTAATTCCTGTACACAGGTTGACTTCATCGACATTTCCACTGATAAACCCATTATTACGTCATCTATATTGAGTCCACATGACGCAATAGTCTAAGAGCGCTCCCGGTCTGCGTCACGGTGTTACACTGTCAGTGGCTACCTGCCGTTGACACTTTGTATACTATTTATAACAAGAAGTGTGATATGAAAGGCTGCACCCTTTGGTGTAAAGAAAAGTATCTAGGATCAGGAATGTTCTTTAACCGACTATGGTAACTCCACATTTATATGTGTCATTATTTTCTCCTATTGGCCATCTTATAATCTGTCAGCCACACGGCCTTGTTGTGTTCGTTGGATGGCTTTTAATGTTTACGTAACAGCCGTTTAAATGTACAATCGTTACGGTAGAATCATTACCTACTCGTAATCCTCTCAGCAGTTGATCTCGGTGACCGTTAGTATGTCTCGTCATGTCGGACGACGAGGGGTCAATGATATTATTTTGCAGTGTATTCTGATCGACGCTTCAGTGCATACGTATCGTGTTTCTCCCAATATCAGTTTGCTCATAGTGGTCTGTCGTCACAAGACCATTTGACCGTGACGTTCAGATTCTCTAAACTCCCATTCAGCAACTGACCTTGACTCAGGCTAGACGACATGGATTTTAGAGATACATTTATTGCGGTTGTAGATAAATACCAAGCTTTACTCGACCAATCAAATGAACAATTTTGTAACAATTCAGTTCCTCACTTTCCTGTTTTAGGGCCAATCACAACCAGTAACAAATGAACCGTTGTTGGCTTCATTCTGATGTAAGACAGTATTCATCTTCGATAATTTCCCAAACTTGTCTCTCCGTTTGAATATGTTGAGGACCCACTAACGTTTTTGATAATAGTGCCGTATACCAATACGCTACCATTAGTTTTACAGCCTCCATATTGGGACCCCGATGAAAACTAGCTTGTCTCCGCGATTTATAGTTAGGAACGAATGACATGCGAAATCGCTATCAATTGTCTCTCATGTACCTCTACTTATTAACTAGAGTTTATCACCTACATCAAACACACGATCCCAGTGTGCGAGGGTGCTGGTCTGGTGATATGGTGGCTTTTTTTTTTTTTGGGTGGGGGGGGGATTTCGACATTTTCTTTGAGAATGGGCTTGTGCCGTGGTTAAAGGACGCCGCGTATTATAGATCGCTCTTCTTCATATCACTATTTTAAAGCTGGTTTTGTTATCCTGCTTTTTAAAGATTTTTTTTACTCTTAATTCACTCACCCTCAAGTCACCACGAAGAGAGAATGAGGTCAATTCTTATGAAACCAACGAATACATCTTTGAGAATGGCAACGTTTAATACATGTTCTGCCAAAGGAACCTCTTCCGGCGCCACATGCTTGGAGCATGACGTAGTGGTTTGTTTTGTTTACTTTTCGGTACTGCCTTTCGAGAATGACGTAAAGGACAATTTTAAACCAAAAGACGAAGAGTCCAAGAATACTGGGTTTGATGTTTGGAGAAAAAAATGGAAAAGGGATGTGTAATACAATATGTTCTACCGTTTCCTTTCAGTGTAGCGTCTCAGTCTCATAGTTGAAAGAGCGATTATCATTATTTATGTTGAACAGTAAAATATCACAGCGGGATTTCTAAAAACAAAATAATACTAAAAGAGTTGCATTTTACCGTGAGCGTCTTGTGATTGCATTGACGGCAACAAGACTAATACTGGTACATGTAATAGGGACTGACAAGTGCGTGTTGCCCACAATAACAATGGAATGCTGGAGGGTTGGATTTGTTAAGCTTGTAAATTGGAACCATCACTCTGCAGTATTCCCATGAATGTTTGTTATTTGTGGGAGTTTAACAACAAGATTTATTATAGGGCAATCGGCGGTTGTAACGATTGTTTTCACATGGTGTTCTGTTTTATTATTATTGTTGTTATTTTGCTGTCCAATTCGTCTTGTATCCAGTTGAAAAGTTCACGCTGAGACAAAGAAGAAAAAAAATCGTAATAAATTAGGTCACAACGGTATTTATTTAATTATGAGAGCATTCCTAACACTTTTTCACTTTGAACACGGAGCCTTCAGAAAATAAAAGATGTGAGTTCCTCATGGAATATTTCTCTCTCTGTCTGTCTCTCTCTCTCTCTCTCTCTCTCTCTCTCTCTCTCTCTCTCTCTCTCTCTCTCTCTCTCTCTCTCTCTCTCTCTCTCTTTCTCTCTCTCTTTCTCTCTCTCTCTCTCTCTCTCTTTCTCTCTCTCTCTCTCTCTCTCTCTCTCTCTCTCTCTCTCTCTCTCTCTCTCTCTCTCTCTCTCTCGAACAAGGGCTTTCGGAAATAAAATCAAATCGTATGTATGTATGTAAAACGTATGGATGAATTATAATACTATGTGGCGGGCGGTCGGTGGGTCATGCTAGTAGGTCCTACTCCTTTCTTTTTACTCTTTCAGTTCTTTTTTTCTTCTTGCTAGAAACCTTTTCTCTTCATTCACCCTGGAGATCACTACAATGGTTGACGGGGTAAATTTCAATGGCTAAACAAACGCTTAGGCGGATGGAAATTCTACCCAAAGATTGGGAAAGAACGAAATGTTCCCTTTATGAAATGTCACTTTACGTTATAGAAAAATTTATCTGAACTGAAAAAAACGACCTTGTGATCGTTTATTTAAAAACCTACATGCAAAACTATAGCTTTTGACGCACCCATATTATGATTGCTTATGGTTATGTTCAGTTTGAAAATAAAACCGTTTAATGTATTTTGTCTATGTTGGTGGATGTGTTTATAATACAAAAATCGAACGTATATGAACTTATTATGTGTATGAATGCATGCACAAATACACTATCTGCTAATTTAGTACTTTAGATATTTTATTCCATGAAATTTGCTTCTGTAAAGCTTGCCTTCGGTGAGATATGGTCAAAACAGCTTTAAAAGTGTTATTATTATTGTTATTATTGTTATTATTATTATTAATATTGTTATTATTAATATGATTATCATATTATTATTATTATTTATTAATATTATTATTATTATATTTAGTGGGGGCTATTTTTAGTAATTTCACGCTCTTTCGCTCTCCATCTCTAATTCATTCATTCTCGATCATGACTTTCACATCTGAATTAGAGAAAGAAAATTCCACGAAAGAGACTAGAACACAGTTTTGACTTGTAAAAACCAAAAAAACAGAACCACAAACGCGTTAAACATGGCAACCGTTTGAAGAATGCGGTGAGTGCTTTTATCGCTTGCTGTTGGTCGCTTTGTACTGAGCGATCTGATGAGATGGCCTACTCGACAAATCCAACCAACGAACTTGCGGTGCGATTATCCTTCACCTCGCTGTTTTCAATTCACATTGAGATCGCTGATAACGAAGAAGACGGCAGCAAACTGCTTTATGTAATACTTATTATATGTACCGTTACGTCCTCCTCCTTTATCTTCTTTCCTCTCCTTATTTCTTCCCCTTCTTGTTCTTCTCTCTTCTTCTCTCACTTCTCTTCTCCCCTCCTCCTCATTCATCTTGGCTCTCTTTTTTCCTGTTACCGGGTATTCTTCTTTTCCATTGGTCTTCCTCTCCTCTCACCTCTCTCACACCTCCCTGTCGTGTCTGTTGCGTTTTTTAAAGTGTGTAATTGTTTCTCATTTTTATTACCGAGGTAACATTCTTTTCTTCTTTTTTTTTTTAACGATTCATGTTGTTGTTTGTTTGCTTATACATGTATATACTGTCATCCTTGATTCACCTGTCTTCTGTGGGCGCTTCCAGTAGGTCCTGCTTCTTTCACCCCACGCTTTCGCATGTCTTTTATCTTTCTGATTCCTCTTCATTCATTCTTCTTGAGACCACCGCAAATGGAGGAGTGGGTGAATGTCTACGGACAATCAATCAATCAATCAATCAATCAATCAATGGCCTGTGCCAGTCTTCCAGTCCACTTCCAGGTGACGCCGTCCCATGACCGACGATCGAAGGTGTGTTGTAGGTAATGCCCCGTAGTATGATGTTGTTGACTCCCAAGTCCCAATCAATACGTTGCGATGGGCAGGGCCTGTGCCTGCAAGTGCAATAAGTACATATGAACCGGTCTGCACATCGACAGCTTGCTGTGTTTTTATATATAAGGAGAGAAAAGGTCAAGATGGCGAAGGGGACAACAGTTAGTACCAGCAGGAGTACGAGTGGTTTCCAGAGGCCCCTTCACCAGTTGTCCGCTTTTCACCGTAACCACTTGCTGTGCCCATACCAGGCCTGATGTTACGTAAACACGGGAGGTTTGGGTCGAAGACTGAACTTTGTTGTTATTGGGTTGTTTGTTGGCTTGCTTGTATGTGTGTGTGTGTGGCATTATGGTTGCTTTATTCATTTGAATTTTTCTGGTGTTCTGGCTTGTTTGTTTGTTGTTATTTAAAAACCTACCTTATCACATTCAACGACTGGACTTGCTAATGGAGTGAGTGGGTGGTTAGTGGGCGCTCCTGGTGAGGTCATACTTCATTTCCTTTCACTACTTTACTTGCCTCTTCGTCTTGCCGTTTCCTCAATTAAGTCACCCTGGAATGACCGCATATGGTAGACTGGGTAAATTTTGTAGTGAAACCGCCAAACTAATGACTGGAGTTTGGCATACACAAACATATCCATAGTACCGTTACACAGTTACGGCCTACGCACATACGTACACCGTGCAATGAATGAGACAGCGTGTCTGTTGTGTACAGGTACAGGTAGTAACACCTGTTGTTTGTTTTTTTTTTTTTTTTTTTTTTTTGGGGGTGTTGTTGAGTAAGCATTTTTTTAACTTACTTCATTGACCGTGCCTCAGATAATAATATGCGATGATTTAAGTTTGTGCGATGTTACGAGATGGTTAGAGCTGATAGGAGAATATCGTCTGCTTGAAAAAAAAAAAGATCAACAAAACTTTCCGCTTTGAACATTCCCTCAGCAGCAACGGCGTGTCAATTTTTTTATTAATTTCTTTGCGGGTGTTCAGTTCTCGTGCATTTAAGAGGCAGAATGTATCTTTGGTAATGGCAATAGTTTGCTTTGCTGCTTTTGTTTCTGTGCGGGATTCAAGCAGCTGGGAACGTTCGTTGTGGAGTTGGGTGCGCAAGTCGGCACACGAGGGTGCGTTCAGTCGGTAGGCGCCGTGCAAAGCCGCCTTGTATGTTGTGTTGTTACATTCTGGTTGGTGGAAATGGTCGAGGTCCAGACGCGAGTTCACCAGGGGAAACATGCCGGACGGAGAGAACAGTTGAATCTGTTCACTTGACATTGTTCCGTGGGATCGAAGTGGACGAAAATGGTCAGGGTTTGAGGCGTGATCAGTCAATTCAAGATGATGGCCCCCATGATACTCATAGATGGTGAAAAACTAAAGTAGACGAAAGGCGATACATGTACTTAAAAACATTGTAAGAACAGGAAAATAGAGAGGAAAGATGGTGATACGATAACATCGAAATTAAAGGAAAAAGAAGCATCACTCAGGTAAAATGGAAGAGACGGGTAAAGGATGTAATATGTATAGAAAGCATATCAAATTTAATGGAGAAAAATACAAATATTAAGAAGAAAGGTCGGCTCTCGGCGGAACAAACTTGTTCATTTCACTGTCCCCATATAAATGTCAGGCCTGTCGTGGAACACTGCCCAAGTGAACACATGTCATATTTTCCACCAATCAGAATGTTGAAACGTAAGGCAACCTTTAGAGGCGCTTTCCGACTGTACACCGTTCGGGAAACTAGGGACTAGGCTAGCAGTCATTTCACGTCGATCAATAAAACCCATGAGGATCTTGAAGTTAAAGCAAGAAGACTGTTCAGCCATTGCTTTGACATCTCTGTCTAGTCATCATTCTCCTTCGTTTGTCCTTTTGACGGGTTTTAGATTTCAGTCTCTGGTCATGTCTTCCCCTGCGGTGTCCGCTTCCGACTGGGTTGATAGGTTTAAAAAGAAAAAATCACGATAATCTCTATTTATTTGGAACCACTCCCCCTCGACACACACACCAAGAGCTAAATATTATGAGTAAATAAAAGAAGAGTGATTACAAGTATATTTAAAGAATTGTAAAAGAGGAAATTAAATGAAATGAGATATTTTTAAAGGGAAATGGGAAAAAATCAAGGATTAAAAAAGGGGGTGGGGGAGGACTCACCTTGCATTGGATATCTTTTTTCTGGTTGATTTATTGAAGAGATTCTCTTCTTTTATGTATGTTTGTCTGTACAGTTTCGAGGCTTATGATTTGCAATGTTTCCCTCTTTCATTCATCAATGCTGCATAGTTTCCCCAGTGGTTATACCATTGACCATTCAAATTTTACATCACATCCACTTTATGAGGGAGACAAGCAGCCAAAGAGAGAGAGAGACAGACAGACAGACAGACAGACAGACTCTTCTCGAAGAATTTAAATCATTTACTTGTTATCTTGCGACAACTGTAACTCATCAAAATAAAGAACAGTTTTATCAAATTGAAATTGAGTAACACGATAATCAAACTACATGTATATGACTTTGAATTTATCATAGTTAACCAGAATATGAGTGTTAGCTGGCACACTAGTGGTGCTTCTTTTGATTAATATTTTGTGTTACACCTTTCTTCCTCCTTCCTATGTCTTCTTAAATTGTCCTCATATCAAAACGTAATGGGGGCAGACAGACTCAATTGTACTGAAGCGTTTCTTTCAATGGTGTGCTTTGTAAGTTAGTAGGCATTATGGTATTTGAATGATGTGTATGGGTTGTTTAAACTCCGTATTTGTCTGCCCGAATTCAGTTAAAGGATACTTCCTTTATGACATTGCAAATTGTGGAAGTTTTTGTTCTTTATTTTTCATGGACAGTTGGCAGGCGCTACTGGTAGATCCTACTTTTTTGTTCTTCCTCTTTTACGTTGTTCGTTCATCTGAATTCACCCTGAGATCACCACATAGTGTGGACATGGTCAATTTCAATGAAACAAACGTGTGCTTCATTTTGCCTCATGACAAGAGTTAAGGCATTGCTTGTCTCGTTGACACATAGATCTAATCATTCAGGCAAAATGAGTCATTATGGCCTATGATTATTATTATTATTATTATTATTATTATTATTATTATTATTATTATTATTATTATTATTATTATTATTATTATTATTATTATTGACATTGACTTCTTGTATTAAGACCAAGTTTTTAAGATAAATATTTGGACAACATGACAGCATTATTAAGAGGCAACCCTTTCCTTAACTTGTCTTGAGATGTGGACTCATTTTGTTTTCTGAATTTGACCTTTGATTCATAAATAGTGCCCGTTCACACACCACACACGCACACTCATGAATAATTATAATAAGCATAATCTTTTAATGAGGCTTATGGAACCAATTTGCTATTATAGCCCCCTCTTTCATTTAGGTACCGTGACAGTACCTTTAAAGGGGTCGGGGGGGGGGGGGGACATGTCTTGAGGAAGGTATTTTACCACAAATCGGACAAATCTAGTTTATTGAACTACGGGATAGAGCTGTTCATACCCTTCACATTGATACGAAACAACAAAAATCCAGTATCGATTCTTTCATCTCATACGATTCATTTTTTAGAAATGAAACCGACCCAACCTTCGACACATCGGTTGTACCATAAAAGCCAGAAAGTTTTCTAAAGTATAACAAGTTGGTACTCATTTTAATTACCACAAACTACTTTATCCGAAAAATGTACTTTAGATGAGTTATTTTCAATATGCACTAAGATCGGCCGCAACATGGAGACAGTCCGCCCCCTGTTATACGAAAAGTGCCATTCGACATGAGTGTAAGGTCGGAGCAGTTGAAATAGGTCGAAAAAAGTATTTGAAAGCCTCTCAATATTGTATGACGTTTCAACGTGTTATACTATTCTTTTCTAGCTTTATATGCGAAAAAAAACCATTCAAATAACAGAGGAAATTGTTTTAAATGCAATTTTCTAAAATGTTACCTTTTGAC
Source organism: Doris montereyensis (assembly GCA_037039925.1). NCBI lineage: Eukaryota > Metazoa > Mollusca > Gastropoda > Nudibranchia > Dorididae > Doris > Doris montereyensis. The sequence continues at coordinate 81,867 of JAXRKP010000899.1, read as the reverse complement.
TGATTTGCGCTCTACTTTTTTTCTTCTTTTTTTTTTTTTGTCCAATGGCCCCCAATGTTGGTATATAGCATCTATGACGCAAAACAAAATTTCACACAGTAGCGATGTTTGATATCTCTTCAAATTTTTGCAAATATATATTTTTGTGTGATTGCATTTGCCAACAATTGGAAAGGTTGCTAGATCTATGTGCATTTTCAAAAAAATCATAAAATCAAAACCGTTCAATGTATAAAAATAAAAATTAAAAAATACTGGCAGTGGCTAAGTATTGAACATAATAACGTGTGTGCGAAGTTACAGCCGAGTTTTTTCAAAACCGAAAAAGGGTATTTGACTTGAAGTTGTAGGTATTTTAGCAATGAAAATCCAGGATGGCGATGTTCCCATGGCAACCATTGTGATTTATTAAAAATGAAATATTATTTCTGCTAATTTAGACATGCCAATACAATGGTAGTGGTTGAAATTGTCTATATCACGTAATATTTTTTAAAAAAACATGTTTAGGACCCCCTCCCCCTCCTTAAGGAGAAGCTGATGTGACCTACAATGGTTCGACCTCACTGTGCCATGTGCATGCTTTCGTGTAGAACTAGGCCTTGTTTTTTTAACTTGATCTAGATCAAATGCAAATGCATGCACTAGTGCACCACCCACATCATCCAATAAGCCAGTGAAGACGATGATGTGAGGGTGACACACGTCATGTCTTCCCCACTCCCGTTAGATCGAGGCCTAGACGTCCCTATTAGGGCTCAACTTCGATCCTGTGCTGCTCTGATCTTATCATGCCAATATAACTTGGTTAAGAACGACCTTCGAAATCCAATCCTATGATGCTTTCGGGTTGCATTTAGCTCGACCTTCGAAGTCCGATCTTGACTGCATTGAGCTTTTTAGCTCGACCTTCGAAGTCCGACCTTGACTGCATTGAGCTTTTTATCTCGACCTTCCAAGTCCGATCTTGACTGCATTGAGCTTTTTAGCTCGACCTTCCAAGTCCGATCTTGACTGCATTGAGCTTTTTAGCTCGACCTTCCAAGTCCGATCTTGACTGCATTGAGCTTTTTTATCTCGACCTTCCAAGTCCGATCTTGACTGCATTGAGCTTTTTTATCTCGACCTTCCAAGTCCGATCTTGACTGCATTGAGCTTTGTTAGCTCGACCTTCCAAGTCCGATCTTGACTGCATTGAGCTTTTTTAGCTTGACCTTCCAAGTCCGATCTTGCGCTGCTTCGAGCTTTGTTAGCTCGACCTTCCAAGTCCGATCTTGCGCTGCTTCGAGCTTTGTTAGCTCGACCTTCCAAGTCCGATCTTGACTGCATTGAGCTTTTTAGCTTGACCTTCCAAGTCCGATCTTGCGCTGCTTCGAGCTTTGTTAGCTCGACCTTCCGAATCAGATCTTCCGCTGCTTTGAGCTTTTTAGCTCGACCTTCCGAGTCCGATCTTGCGCCGCTTCGAGCTTTGTTAGCTCGATCTTCGAAGTCCGATCTTGCGCCGCTTGAGCTTTTTTTAGCTCGACCTTCCAGGTGCGATCGTGTGCTGCTGGCTGCTTCGCGCCTTAGGATTTACATATGAGTTGGGTTTTTTGGAGGAAAAGGATGAATGATTGCATATTACAGAAACTGAACAGGAGATAACAAAAGGCAGAGGAAACGAACGAATAGCAACTCAGCCCAAACAACCTATATATTACAGGGAAAACGTTCTAGATATAGTCTAAATTTAGAATAGATAAGATAAAACACACCCACCCTTTTTTCCACTGGGTTCAGATCTAAATCTAGAGCTATCGCATATCTTCATAGGCCTACATGTATATTCTAATATATATCTAGATGTTGTTAGTAGTTATATTGTAGATGTAATGTTGTTATTACTAAGCTTACCATTAGTAGTAGTAGTAGTAGTAGTAGTGTTGTTAGTATTGCTATCGTTATTAGTAGTAGAATAGTGGTAGCATAATAATATGTGTAATGCATGTTGTGAAGAAGAAGAAGAAAAATCCTATGTTCCACACTATACATGCAGCAGATGCATATTTATTTCTCGACTTTCACTAGCACGTATGTTGCTTTCTTTCTCATCAAAATTTTTGTTGTTGTTCTTGGCACTGCTGCTACTTCTGCTGCCTCTGTTGTTCTTGTGATGACAAAAGATCGGGCTCGATCTTGCCTGCCAGACTCAATGTTTGAAGTGGGTTTGAAAGATTGAAACACTACTGTCAACAACTGTGATTGGCATTTTATCTTGTTCCAGTTTGACACTGATTAGTTAAAGTTTATATTTTGGGCTACTTGTATAAGGGTACGAGAGAGAGAGACACACACACACACACACTGAGGCCAATAAAGTTTCATAGACTCAATGATCACCTCAACTTTGTTCAGGTTATAATTATATCAACGTTTCTTTTATTTTATTTTACATCATGTGAGTTGGTCATTTAGGTCCTGTTTGAGTTGTTGAATACTTTCATGTTGTTTCGTTGTGAGACAGGTCAGGGATTATACAGAAATATTGTCTGTCCCTGGCTCATTAACCTGTAAATTTCTCATAGTAAATCTTTTCTTCACACATAGATACGTTTTTAATATTCATAGTTCTCCTCCATGATATTTGTGTTGTTAAGTACTTTAAAAAAAAGAAGAAATTTACATGTATTCCCAAGTGAAAACATTTTTTGTTTCCCTGTATCCACTGTCTTAAGGATGTTTTGTGTGGTTATGTACGTAAATGAAGATTTTGGCCAAGTGGTTAGTTAGGCTGCTGGACTTGGGATCATGAGGTTCGGGTTCGTATCCTGGCAAAGCCAGACCCGGCGGTGTTTTCTTTGGGAAAGACACTACACATTTTTCCCCACTCGACCCATGTAGGTCCCAAGTAAATGAGTACAAGTGCTAGTTTGTGAGCAAACACTTGCGTCAGATTATGTCCTGTCCAGGTGGTGATTATTATCGCACGTTCCACTTCATGCTATAGAAACAGGACTAAGCTCTGGCTTCATGTGTCGTAATAGCCTTGAAGGAAATGAAGGATGGTTTATTCACTTTTTGAGATCTCCATAAATAGATGGGCAGTGGTACCCTTTGCATCTCATGATGTGACATATTGGCCTAAACTTGAATTGTAGCATTTGAAGCTATCAATTAGCAATACATTGAACATTGTGAAAGCTCCAACAACACTCTTTTCTCCATGCACTCAGCTTTCTTCTCAAGTGAGATGCTTGGTTTGGCTAAAAAGATTGATTGATGTAACAGGTACAGAAACTATTCATCAGTGTTAAAATTTGTTTAACAGTTATTGTTTTGTATGTCATTTTTGTGAACTATACTGCTTTTGGATATATGATTACAGTTGGCTTTAACAAAGGGTAAATTACAATGAAACCAAACCAAACGTTATTTTTTGTTGGCGAAAATCAAATTTCATTTAGAGTGAAGAAACAAACAGTGGAAAAAAATAAAAGTAAACATAGTGGTGTCGGCCCTAGAACCCGAATGTCTAAGAACCTATGAAACCGCCCTTTCCTCGCAACAAAATTTTCCTTATTACCCCTTAAGATCCTGCAAGTTACAGCTCTGTCTGCCTTAGAACCTGGTCTGATCATGAGGTGATAATCATAAAAACATCAATCCACACTCAACATAACGCTGACAATTGCTGATATCCGTGATATCTTGCAAGTGAATCATAGAAAGGCGGGTGGGAAGTCTATTGTGTCAGTCCAGACACTAATAGGGGTGGAAAACACATCACACAGGCATGCCAGATGCCGACTGACAGACATGCGGAGGGCTGTCTCTGGCTAAGGTATAAAATACATGAATAATGAAGAAAAATTATACACGCCATTTTAAGGTTCACCTTAGAACCGGTCCGCCTAAGAACCTGCTGTTTCTGTCTCCCTACGACCGGATTCTTAGGCGGACACCACTGTACCTTATTAAAAATTTCCCTCTCAATTAAGCTGTGAGACACATTTTAATTGTGTAGGTGGTGACAGATTGCAAATTATTTATACCTTCAACCAGGGCAGTTTGTTTTTTTTCACACTCTTTTGCACTCTTCCTCCTATTTAATCAGTACTAGCAGACTAGTTTCAATTAGGTCTTATTTTTTTGGGTTTTTCTTTCTCTTTTCAGGTACTTCAGTGTTCTATGGACAGAGAGTTGAATTTGTATGCTGATATGAAAGAGCAGACCAACCCAGTGGCCAGCCTGGTTCTCTTTGGCTTGACCAGCCAGCCTGTTGACCATGAGACCAACGGACACAGAAAACACATTTCCTCTGATGCAGGTCAGTGGTCTTACTTATGTTGTGTGGCAGATCACACATTTTTATCATTATATCTGAGTGTGCTGAAAGTTACCTTGATTTTGAGTGACACTGAAATTGCTTTTTAAACTCTTGATGCTCAAGTCGGTCATCAGCAATGATGTATGAAGAGATACCTTAGAGACCAGGATAGACAATATTATGCTTACGCCTTTTGCTTAAGATATTAAGAGGCCGAGCGGTAAGGCTGCCGGACTGGGGATCATGCGGTCCCGAGTTCGAATCCTAGCAAAGCCAGGGCCGACGCTGTGTTCATAGCGAAAGACATTTAACACACATTTTCCCCACTCTACCCAGGTGCAAATGGGTACAAGCACTAGCTTGGGAGTAAAAACCTGCGTTAGACCAGCGTCCTGGCCAGGAGGTGATTATTGTCATTTGTACCGCTTCACGCTATAGAAACTGGAATAAGGTCCGGCTCTATAGGCCCTAAGGGAAAAGGGTAGGGATTGAAAGAAAGATACACTGAGCAAATTTCCTAACATTTTACCTATTAAATAAGTTATTCATGAAATTTTAACTATGTTGCAATTTAACTTAGATTCATGAATTGAATCAAGACATTTGTTAAAATAACCTGGTATATGTTTCCTTCGTGAACCCATAAAATATATTTGATTTAAATACAAAGTCAACGTTGGAGCCAACATGGGAAAACAGAATTCTTATCTTTGGTCAAATCAGACTCATGAGGCTGCAAGCCCTTTCCTTAATTAAGGTCATGTCACCAATCTTCTTCCAAGGGAGACAACACATCTTCCTTCAATGTGATGGGACTGTTGTGCTTCCACAGCATGTGGAATCACTCTATAAATACTAAAATAACTTTCTCAAGCAATTGATTATTTGCCTTTCATCTTGGGTCTCATTAGCAATACTAGTGTATATTGAGCAGTGAGGGACAAGTGATTTGTGTTTTACAAAATAGGACAATGGTTTGTATGTCTTGCATGTTTGGACAGAATGGTACAGTAAAAGTAAAGCTGGTTTATCATTCATTATTTGCAAATGAATGATAATGCATGTACCGCATTGTGAAACATAAGCAAGTATAACGGCTGTCATCTGTTCATAGTGTTTATCAATGAAAAGAATTTAGTGTCAAGTCATGTGTATGTAGTGGTGTTGGTGGCTGAATGGTTAGACTGCCAGACTTGGGATCATGAGGTCCCAGGTACAAATCCTATCAAAGGTAGGTCTGACTTTGTGTCCCTTGGTAAAGACACATTAATACGTCACCTGACCCAGGTGCAAATAGGTACAAACACTAGCTTGGGAGTAAAAACGTGTGTCTGACTAGCATCCTGTCAAAGAGGCGATTATTATCACCTGTTCCGCTCGCACTATAGAAACCGAGATGTCTCCAACTCTATGGGCCGTAATCGTCCAGAAGGAACATTACTTACATATGTATGTAAGTCTGATCGGTTAATGTTTTTATCTTGGCAAGGTTTTAAGGCACTTCTTCTTCCTAATATTGTATGACAAAACAAATGATCTATGATGTTGATAAACTTTCCAACTTTCAACTTACCGTTCTTGTCTCCGCCCACCCCTCCCTCCCCTCTTTTTTTATTGTAATTAGATCGATCTCCTGATGTGGATAATGACAGTGACGAAGACGATGATGGTGATTTTAATGATGATTCTTCCAATGATGACATGAGTGATAGTGAACCAACAATGACAGAACATGAAGCCAGGGCCAGGCAGCGAAAGCACAGTCGGTCAAAGGTCAGACAGGGCACCACGGTAATTAAAAGGTTCCTTATTTGGGTGTACAGTTGCCCGTTTGTTTTAATGATTCTGTCATCATGCGGTCTATTAGATCCTTCTCTTTTTGAATGGGAAAAGATTTTTTACGTAGACATTAACACCAGTACTCCGTGAAAAATGTGACAACTTTAAGTATAAGAAATAGGAATGATAGTAAAAAATTGGGGAGGGTTATGAGCAGCGCCTGAGTTACATAATATACAAGTAATTAATGTATGCCAGATAATTTAACGAAAATGATAGATTGTGATATTAAACAATTCAGTCACAATATTTTGTTTTATTTTTTCTTCTTAAGAGAGTATCTGCAAAGTACTACCTTTTCATCTTTTGTTTTTATGTTATATTTAAGCATATTATTTTAATTAAATTCCTCAAATTCCCATGTTTGATCATTTCTATGTGCTGCACCTCACGATGTAGTTCCTTTTCTTGCTACAGTTTTATACTGTCTTTGCAAACTAAGTTTTAAAGTAAAATAAATTAAAGACAAAGATGACTTTTCCAGACTTTCATTCACCTCTTACTTATGTATTTTTTGGGTTGTTTTTCTTGCAGCAAGGTAACATCAAACAGAAGTTCAGGGCTCTGCTGAAAAAATTCAAGATATCAGAAGATGTAAGAAAATTACTGTAATGTGATAGTAATAGTAATACATCACTTTTGTAGCGCACTTAATCCATTTGCCATGCTCTAAAGCGCTTCACAGAAATCACACAATTGCATACAAGCTATAAACGTTAATAATACATTAGCTGGCATAGTTCTGTTTTAATATTTTATTTGAAAGCTGTGTGGTCAGTAAAGTTTCAGGTTTTTGTAGACAAGGAGTTTCAGACAAGAGGTGCAGTGTTAGAGAAAGATCGGTTGGCAAATTTGGGTGTTGACTGCCTCTTTTTAAGGTTGAGTGAGTAGGAGGGTCTTAGGCTTCTAGCCGGAATGTTGATGCTAATCAGAGTGTTGAGATATTTAGCAGTCTGTCCGTTTATGCATTTGTAGGTGTGGAAAGCAACCTGGATTGGCGAGTTTGGGACCAAAATGTTGACTTTCTGTTCTTTGCATATTTGGGTAGAACGATCATTTATCTACAAGTTTATAGCAAAAAAAATGTCCATATGATGTGGGTTTTTATTTATTACAGATCATTTTGTAGGCAAGAGTAGGTAAAAGCAGTCAAAATATTGACGTAAATTACCCTAACACTGACTGAAAAGATTGGCACTGAAAACTCCTCTAGTGGCAGCTAATCGCCAATGTGGCAACACAGTTCTTTTGTTTGGCTTTCGGGAACACCACACGTCGATTCGGCCCAGCGCTTTGTGACATAAGAGGTGGAGGCCAGCGTTGCACGTATTAAACACGTGTACAAGTATAGGATGAGAGGAAAAAAACAAAAAAAACTGGTCATTTTGACGGTTGTTTTCACAGCAATACACATCTAAACCTAGATTTACAATCCTCTTTATATTAGTAACAATGCTAGAGACTATCGAAAGAGTAAGAGGGCTGCTACAAGAAGGGCAACCTGTCCGAAGTGTTTGCTTTAAGTTATTTTCTTTCATTTCTTTACTTGCATTTTTCTCGAAATGTATTTTTGTCACACTAAAATTCTATCTCCTCCGTCATTTAACGACCGATTTGTGAAATATTTTGCACACAGGTTCCTCTCATCAATGTTATTAGAATGATATCGGGGCTTTTTCGATATCTTATAAACTTTTGAAGAAAAAAGTATTTTGTAATAAAAATGCCATTGTTGCATAGAAACGATATATGCTATTTTCAAGAATTCATTAAAAAAGGTGAAAAATGACAATGAGTGACAACTCCACCAATAAAGACAGAACAAACACGTGACGTTTCGGGTATAACCCTTCGCCAGAAAACAAACAGCCTTGATTGATACTTCCTTTCATTCATTCTCTATTCTTTTTTCTAGACCCAGTGAGATATAGATCTAGTCTTATCCCCTTCTTTCGTTCTTGTTTCCTCTAGTCACACCTCTCTCTTTCTTTCTTTCTTTCTTTCTTCTCCTTCTTTCTTCTTTTCTCTCTCTCTCTCTCTCTCTCTCTCTCTCCTTCTCTCTGTCTCTTTCTCACCTTTTATCACTTACTTATTTTCACATTTTTATTTCATTCTTGACCCGAATCTTCCATTCTAGCTCCTATATATTCTTCACTTTCCTTCTACTCATTCTTCTTATCATCACCGTCTTTTTCTTTCTTTCTTCCTCCTTTCTGTTTTTCTTCTGACATCACATTGTGTGATGCCTTAGGTAGTGTTAAAATCTAGATCTAAATTCTAGATATTTCTCGTTTGTTGTCTGATGAAGGGTTATACCTGAAACGTTACGTGTTTGTTCTGTCTTTATTGGTGGAGTTGTCACTTATTGTCGTTTTTCACCTTAAACTTTTCAATGATATAGGATGACTATATTTTGAGTTACTGATATATATATATATATATGCAAAAGCAACAAAAAAAATCACTTTAGGAGGTTAAAAGGTTGTTTTTTTATGTGCCTGATATACATTGCTTAGGTCCTTATGAGTAAGTATTGATTTTATTTCTACATCACTTCTTTTTCCTTTGTATTTGTTTTATTTCTATTTTTAGAATGAGAAACCATTCACTTTTTGTTTTTGAAAGTAAATCATTGGCCATAATCATTACTCTTATTATCATTATCACATCATCAAATGTTAAAGCTGTTTGTCTTGTCCGGGCTACCAGAGGTTGCATAATAATCTTCAAGAACAAATATTTGTATCATAAGAAGATGGAAATTTAAGCTTGTAATAATGGAGCATTAAAGTTCGACTCTTCTGCCTGAAAATGTATATTTTCCTTCTTATTCTTTCTTATGTGAGCAATTATTGACAGAATGAGTTTAATAGGAAAGGACCTTTTCCCCTTTTGCAAATGGTTCAGAAAAGTCTTTTCTTATGTCTTAATAATGTTTGTCTGTTCTTATCTTTTTTATTCAGGGACTTGTTGATTCTGAGGCAGACCATGATCAAATTCCAAACCCTTTAGATGACCTTCTTGATGAGCTTGAGGACTCTGACAGCGGTCCAGAACTAGACACCATGAGTGTCATGTCCACACCGGGCCAAAGCTCAGGTATGACCTCCCAAATAGTCAGGTAGAAATGCCGGAATACGCTTTAACACGACGTAAAGTCAAAGACATCTCTTAATTTTCATTCATTCTCATATCTCTTCAAATGACTCATTGTAATTCTTACTTGATTTTTTTTACAAAGTCATACTTTCAACAGTCTCTTAACAGGTTTCCTGAGAAGAAGAAATTTATTTGTATAGTAATGACATTTTGAAAATAAATGGAAAGGAGCAAAAGTAATAGAAAGTTCTATTAACAAGACTGATTGTGTGCCTACACCATCAGTAATCTTTATTTTCATTGCCCGTGCTTATAATCTGAAATACTTTGTTCATCCTGAATTTGATGGTGTTACGTAGTTTATCCTGCATGGAAGCGTTGACAGTTTTGAATCTTCACATTCAAATCTGCGGCTTCTGCCTCTTTTCATCTTAAACTAAAAATCCATGGAAATAAATGCTTGATTTCATGAGCTACGTCCCTTTTCATGTATTAATTAAAATGGAGAAAAAAGATGGATTTTATAATAGTCCATATCCTGCACACGTGCAGGCTCACTGATTGTACATCATTTCCCCCAGCAGACCATTTCATTCAAAGTCCTTCTCAACTCTAGGGGAGCATCCAGTACACAAGCCTGTTTAATAACAAAATTCAAATATTTTCATGCTTTGAAATAACGCTACACTCAATGTGAAGTTCAAGCACATTTTTTTTCAGTAGAATGTGGATTCATCGTTTTGTGCTAATTGCAGCTAAAAACACAAAAAGCCACAACAGGAAAAGAAATACGAAAACAAAAAATAATATCATTTCGGTTTTCATTTCAGTAAAGTTTTGTTTTTGTGTGAAAATGGGTTTTTTTTTTTTTTGCCAATATCATTCTGTAGTTGGTGTTTTATTTTATTTTTCATTTCGTTCCTGTTTTCATTGTGGAGTCGTTTTATAATTATACTTTTTAAATTATCTCATCACTCCTCTTTGAGCATCAAAGGTCATCAATGACCATCTTCCATTTTCTTCAAGCCTTTGCAATCCTTGCCAGTTTACATTTATGGATAAAACTAAATTCTTCTGCTTACACTTACATCAAGGGAGTATGCCAGTGATGTTCTTTGTTGAAATTGTCACAAACAACTGTATGAGCATTCACTTATCACTATCACATCAGCAAATGCATCTCCATATCAAAACCGTCAGTATAAAGCACCTTCAAGGCCATTGCCATTACAGCCCATAGAGCCATAGCTTAAGTGGAACAGGGGATATTAATCACCTTCTGGACACACTAGTCTGAGGCAGGATTTTATTCTCAAGCTAGTGCGTGTACACATTTGTAATTTGTACCTGGGTCAAGAGGAAAATGGAGGTTAAATGTCTTTCCTGAGGAACCTCATGATCCCGAGTCTGGCAACCTAACCACTCGGCAACCGACATCACTACCTTTTAATCATGGCATCAGAATAACTTTGGTCAAAGACATATGCATGCATGTACATACAGACGCCCTAACATGTTGATATTGGAAATAAAATAACAGGTAATTTGAGGTATATGATAAAATCTAGGATTATGGATATATTGATTGATTACAGCATCAAATTTATCCAGGTTTTTATACACATTTCTTGATTATTCATTGCTATTTCCCAGATTATTTGAAGTATATTTAGTGTATGTAGCAAAAGAAGGAGTTGTCTTCAAATACCAGAGAAAAAGGCATGTCGTATGCTTACCATATTTATACAATTATTCTACATGTCTGTCTTCTTTTGGTACTTTGCAGACCGTTCTTTGCTGGTCGCGCACTACACCAGAAGTTGTGGAGACGCCAAAAGACACCATCCCAGGTAAAGAAAACTAATTTGTTTTTCCATAGTATTGCTGAGGTGTTTTGTTTGGGAATCAAGAAGTCATGAAATGTTCCACCACCATCATTATCATCATAATGATATTTTTATTATTAATAGTAATATTGGTTATGACAATAATACCTAGGTTGTTGTTGTTGTTGTTATTATTATTATTATTATTATTATTATTATTATTATTTTAATAGTATCTTATTAAAATTACTCATAGTCATCATCACAGTGGTAATGATAAATAATAATGACACTAATAATAGAGAATAATAATCACCCATGACTCCCTTGACAGACATTGTAATGAGTGGACATTCCCTTTAGCATTGACTTATATTAGTTTAATTCCTGAAGTTAACATAGTTGTTAGTGTTGTAGTCGTGGTTTTCATTGCTGTGTTTTCTGTTATCATCTTTACAATCTTGTGGAGACTGAATGTTAGTTGTATGTTTTCTCTTTTCCTTACATTCAAAATGCATTTGTCATTTGAAGGGATCATTTTAATAGTGGGCGTAAGTCACAATTACATCATTTAGAGAAAAATGCTAAAAACAATGGACTTAAGCACAAATAGCTCTGGGAATTCCAAGTTTCAAACGGCTCAAAATATGCTGTATTTTCATCAGATCGCTTTCAGACACTTTTTGGAAGCATGACTTCCTTTTTATTCCCTAGGATTATCTCTCTGTCTCATTTTTCAAGAAAGTGGACATAGGCATGCTAGTTAAATGACCCCTTCATTTTTTTAATGTTTTCCTGTGTCTGAAGAGGTGTTAATAGCCCAATGGTAAGGCTGGTAGACTTGGGATTGTGGCTCATGGGTTTGAATCCCGGCAATACGGGGTCCGGCATTGTGTTCCTTTGTAAAAACACTTAAGATGCCTTTCTCCACTCGACTCAGATGCAAATGTGTACCAGCATCATCTGGGAAGCAAAAATCTGTAACATGTTAATGTATGTCTGGTCCAAGAGGCCATGTATAATTTACGTGTTCCATTTCACAGTATAAAACTCTGGGACATCTGACTCTATGGGTGTAATGGCCTTGCAGGAACTTGTATTGTTATGCAGTAAACTTCAATGTACAGCTATGAAGACTGAAGTATTTAAACCTGAGAAAACTACTTTTGTTCATTTATTCTCCTACTTTGATTTATACTTTGTGTATATGTTTTAATCTGTGCAGGAGGTATACAGATCGCAAGAGGAAACACCAGTGAAAAGAAGTGACTCTGATTTGCACACAGTGAGTAGACCTTTGTTACTATCACCCCTCACCTGGTGGTTACCTCAACAGTGCATGAACTAATTTTAGTGCAGTCATATAGTATTTAGGTACATCTGTCTTCTTTTTTATTCTTCTGCTGCGCATCAATATGCCTTCCCTTTGCAATGAATTCACACTGTTCCTGCGCAAACAAACCAAACAAAAACCCTGGAAGTTGAACGTGATGTTGAAATTTATTTCATTATGTTGTGTATCATTCATCCTGAGTGGTCCATTATCCTATGTTTTGAAAGGATCAGCCTTTGCTTGATCACCAAAAGCTAATATACTGCCATTCACTGAACTAGAGATGAATGTTCACCCACCCAAAAGTCTGAACCAACAGCATGTTACCCTGTCTGCATGATTATCTACCTTGATGACACTGGCATGTACATGTGTATCATCTTAATGATAAAATGACTGGAGAAAGAATTAGCAACACTTTAACAGTGACACATTTAATACAGAAACCAGACCTATGATTTGATAAACTTGAAACTATTGATTTACATAATTGCCAGGGGGAATCCCTTTTTAAATATTTTTGTGTGTGTTTGTGTGTGTCAGTGAGAAATTGCAAGATTTTTAGTCTGTATGCTGTTTTTAGTTTTGTGTGTACTGTTGTCTGTGAGTGAACATTGAATACAGCTGAGGCACAGAAATTTCAGCTGCTATTCGCAACTGTTGTTTTCTTTTTTATTTCATAAATAAACATCTGTATCAAAATTGAGATAGACATCTTTATCAAAATTGAGACAGTTTATAGACAGTTTGTGTGTGTGTGTGTGTGGGGGGGGGGTGTCAAAGCACAAGTATTCAAAGAATACAATGACAATCTAGATTTATGTGACCTAAATTGATTTTCAGTGCTTTTTTTCCTTCAATGTTTTAAATTGATCCTTTCTCATGTTTGAATATTGTTACAGTTTCCAGGCCCATATGAAGTTGTTTTTGATGTTATAAACAGTTGTTAAAATTTATCCATTTTTTAATATTTTTTATGATTGTCCCAGGAATGATTGAGCACATATATGTATTGCTTTATTATCGCATGTTGATGCATTTAATTTTTACCTTCCATTCTATTTCCATTTCTTTACCAGAACATTCTGCCTGTATTTTGTCAGGAAGTATGTCTAATTTTAACGCTTGCTTTAATCAAAGTATTATCCACACAATATTTAATCCCTTTCATGAAGAGCATAATATTATTCATCTTTCTTGATTTTACTCTACCTTGTATAATCTTGCTGTCTGCCTTAAAGTGTCAGAAGCTGCCTCTTGAGTTGGTTGCTTGAGGGTTAAATTTAACATTATTAATTGAAGTTGCAAAAAACATTCATTTAAAGAATAATTGCACGAAGATGACTTCTTATGCTTGCCATTTGTCCTCCACCTAAAGTTTAACTCGGTTTCCATATTTTTTAAATTTCTTCAATTGTTTGAAAGTGTTGGGGATGATTTGCAAGCTGATATCCTATCTGACTGACTCTTTTTTACTTTCTCTAGTAGTGAGACTATGTTTGTCTGTCTTTTTTACTTAAATTTTTGTTTGAGACCATTAGAAACCCTTGAATCTTCTTTGATTTTTTAATAATAAAACTAATCCTTTTATGCATAACCGTTTTTCCCTATTTGTGAACTCGCCCTTCCTTTCTCCGACAAATGCGTTTCATTTCCCCTGAAATTGAGTGCTACTAGATTTTTAACAGGAACATAACATACATTTCAAAAGCAGATTTCTTTGTAAGGAGAATTTTATAAGTTAATTTGATGTTGATTTCGCCTGCGTTGTTTTAATTGAGTTACAGGTCTGTATTTTTTTTATTTTAAGACTTTTAGATCATACACTAAGGGAATGCATTTTGCCATTTGCATTGCAAATTAGTATTTTACCATATCAAATCATATTTTTTTAATATCTTATTCTTTGATTTTTAAATTTCGTTTTTCTTTCTGGCCTCTTTTAATTTCTCTTTTTCCTTCTT
>JAXRKP010000899.1:10000-62500 GCA_037039925.1 Doris montereyensis | reverse complement strand
GTGTGACGGTTGTCCTTATTGTCCCCATTCCCAGGTCCCAGTCTTGTAAGCAAATACCTGGCATATGTTGACAGCACCTATGGCTCTCTTTTCTTGGACCCCCAGTGGAAAGACACGTTTGAAAAACCAGAATCACCAAAATTAGGTTTGTACGGTTTTTTTCTTTTCAAGTATACACATTTTTTTAAAACTTTTATCTCAACTAAAAGATAGTGGGTCCAACCCCGCCAACAGTTAAAAAATGTTCTCGAGTGTTTACGAGCAAAATCTACCCCCTGGTCCTGGTAGGGGGATCAACACCTAGTCCCATTGGAGACGGACGATAAAAAGGAGGTCCCATGTGCAGATTACAACACTATGTGCACGTTTGATATCCCTTGGCTGTTTACAGGGCAGTCTGGGCAAAATTTGAAATCCTATCAAAATCCCGGAGATCACCTTAGTTGTGGATGTTGGTAAATCAAATCAAACAAAAATTCATGTTTATTCGGGGCTTTTTAAAGATGCTTATATGATGAGCATGGCATGGCCCTAAAAATTAAAGTTTGTCTCCCAAGCTAGAGTTCCAAATGTTTTTCTGCCTGCAGTGCAAATTTTTATCTTCAAAAGTCAACATTAATTTTTTTTTAAATTGTTGTTTGTAGCTGTATCAGCAATTTTGAATCACTATCAATGATAAATTATTGCTTTCCCATTTCTTTAATGTCAATTGAAATTCAGGCATTCGTTAGTCATTATATTTCAGTCAAAGTGACGCAATCTCAGATGCTTAACCTTGGCTTTTTGGTTATACGCTCGAGACATTCCTATTCCATCTACTATTGTATTACTTTTTATGCTCAAGAAGGTGTTCGTGATTTAAAATGCAAGTTAAAATATTTTTTTATGGATGTCTTCAATTCTCTAACAGACTCACAAGACATTATTAATCGGATATCCAAATATTTGCATGGCGCAAACAGTTTCCACTCCATGCCTATTGCTGAAGCTCTTGTCATGTGCAAAGGAAGGAGGTAAATTCTGCTATATGCCCTGCGGTAGAGTTTCTGAAAGTAAAATATATATACTTCTATTAAAGAACAGGAGTTTCCTGAAGGGAAGAAAAATAAAAATAAAACAAGAATGAACAAAGTTTTGTGTTAAAAAAGGATGGTTACGAGAAAATAGTGGGAAAGGCATGTGTTTTCACATAGGACATTGGTCAGAATGCGGAATTTCACACACAAAGAAACAGGCATGTGTTTTCACATAGGACATTGGTCAGAACGTAGAGTTTCACAATCCAAGAAACAGTCCTGTGTTTTCACATAGGACATTGGTCAGAACTCAGAATTTCACAAACAAAGAAACAGGCATGTGTTTTCACATAGGACATTGGTCAGAACACAGAATTTCACAAACCAAGAAACAGTCCTGTGTTTTCACATAGGACATTGGTCAGAACGTCAGAATTTCACAAACCATGAAACAGTCCTGTGTTTTCACATAGGACATTGGTCAGAACTCAGAATTTCACAAACCATGAAACAGTCCTGTGTTTTCACATAGGACATTGGTCAGATCGTGGAATTTCACAAAGAAACAGGACACTTCATACATTTCTGCCAATGTTTGTTGTAATGAGCTGCTTTTATGTGATACTCTAAATGTACTAAACAGCAAGATTTGCATTGTGGTTCAATGGAACTAACACACCATGTCATATATTTGTTTTGATGTGTTTGTGGGTGTGTGTGATTATAAAAGTGACAACTCTTTTTGTTTTCTTCTTTTTCTCTTTATTTCTCCGAATTTACTGATTGATCAACCTCTGTTATGAATGCTAGATTGTAAAAAAGCCTAAATATTGACAACTGCTTTTTTTCAAAAGTTTTCTTCTTTTTAAAATCTTTCTCAGAAAGTTTCATGCCAGAGTTTGAAATTTGGTACTCTAGACTAGTATTTGTTATTGGGAAAATTTTCACTGGTTTATTTTGATTTTCCACCTTTAAAATCAAAATATTACAAAATTTATCAATAGTTATTTTTTAATCATCTATCTTATTCATTTAAAAAGAATTGAAAAGAATCTTGTTATTTTTTTGAGATTTTAAAACAAAAATTCAACAGTCTTTTTTTCCCAAACTTTTGAACTTAGATGAAGCATAAAAAAATAGCCAAAAATGCATTAGGGAAAAAAGTGAAAATTCAGTAGGACGCCCCTTAATTCTGACCAATATTCGCCCCTTAATAAAACAACACAGTCTTTTAACTTTTGACATAACACTTAGACATCATAAAATATTACAACATTTCATTCCACGGGTTTTGGGAGACATTTATCTATCAGAAGACAATATAGAGAAGAAATATTTTTGAAAGAGAAATTTGGATTTTAAAAGGCTTTTAAATGTATTTTAAATCAACAGCTCTGATGAAGTCTCCTCTCAAATGTTTATCCCCTTTTGAGTGAAGTGAGGATAGGAACTCTGGATGCCTTCAGCTCATCTGGTATGTTATTTGATGAGATAAGAGATGATTGGTTATCCTATGATTTTGTGCTATTCTTAATTAATTTTGGGGGAATGGCGGTTGGGGGTAAAGGGTCGTTAACAACAAATTTGGGCAAATTTCTTGTGTTTTATGAAATTTTAATACATTGACACTTAAACATTGAAGGATAAGTGTTTACAGTTTTTTTATTTTTCTTTTCTTTCTTTAAATTATTAATTACAGTTGAGTTTGATGACAGCCTTCCCCCCGTCAACTTATCAAGTTCACCCCCTGCGTCTACTCCGATACTGGAGAAGGCCAAAGAAGGCCATACACCACCAAGCTCTCCAAACATTAACCCTATTGTGTCTCCTCCACCTCTCAGGTAAACCATGTGAATGTATTAATTTTTCATTTGCTCTACCTCCTATTCTGATCTTTGAAGTGAGCATCACATTTTCTTAGAATGTAGAATATGACAATCAATTGACATTTCAAGGGTCAAAAATGTTTTCCCTGTGAAAGTTAACTCAAGGATATAATGTATCATTGTGTTGATTTCTCAGTTTCTGTGTTTATATTCGTGATTGTTTTTCTGTCTTTTTTTGTTGTTGTGTCTGTGTTTCTGTGTTTTGCTTGTTCTGTAGTTCTGCTATGGGCTTTTGTCCCCCACTGATTTGGATTGTATTTCTTTTCTCTGATCTACTATTGGTCATGAATGCTGTATTTTCTTTTTCCCTATAGAAAATTACTCTTCAGGTCTATGATTTGTGTATCCTTGCTTTTGCAATGGCAGTTCTTTATGTGTAGACCTGATTTTTTGACACACATTATTTTCCTTCTGCTCTGTTAATCAAGAGCTCAAAATGAAGGTTTTTGTTTTGTTTAGAGCGTAACTTGTTTCTTTTAATTTTTATATATTTATCTCGTCCTTTCTTTTAATGAATTTTTGTTGTAGTTGAAAGAAATGCTTGCATGTAATTAGTTGCTCCCCCCCCCCCCTCACCCAAAGCATTTAACGTCACATGCCCATTTTTTAAAACCTCTTCACCAGCAATACTTCCAGTATTCTTCCAGCTCTAAATTCACCAGCCGAGTTCATGGATCTGCAGGTGGACTACTGGGTCGTCACGCACCCCAAGCAAGAGAGCATGGACAAGGATCGAGACAAGGAGAGAAAGAAAGACTCTAACAAGTGCTCGCTGAAGACAGCCTTCAGAGCCTTGTACGCCAACAGACTACCTCATTGCTCAGCCACTCAGTCTCCCACATTCTCTCTCATCATCGTGACAAAGGAAAAGAAGCAAAAAAGTAAATCTTTTCAAATTAAGATTCTTTTTTTGGGGGGGGCATTTTTTAACGAAGCTTTGTTTTCAGTTCCTTGGATGTTTGAAAACAAAAGAAAAGTATTTTTTTAATTTGCTCTTTTCTGTAAATAAAATTAATCCTGTAAATTCTCATTTAGGTCTTTTGCTGACAGGTTTAAATTGAGTTTCCTTCCTGTACTTTTTTTCAGTCATGAGGATTGGAAAGAAAGCCAAAGAACTTGAATCCAAAAGCCAAGCAATTGAAGGTGTGAGTAGAATGGTGTGTACATCCAAAAGCCAGAACGTCAAATTGAAGGGTGAGTATGTTATCTTTATAAAAGCATTTAAGGAATAGAAACATTGCATGCAATTAATCATATTGAGCTGGATATGTGTGGAAGTTCACAATGTATCTTTGATTTAGATCTTACAAGAAAGTTACATACCCATATATGTCTATAATAATATGCATTGTATAGTTTCACATGATATTGCTTACTAGTAGATTGGTGAACAACTGATTGCAGGAAAATTTGATGCTCAGATTTATTAAATGTTTGCTCTATAATTCTATTGCAGTGCTAGTGGACGGTGTGGAATGGACAGGTGTCAAATTTTTCCAACTCTCCTCCCAGTGGCAAACACATGTGAAGAACTTCCCTGTTGCAATATTTGGATCCCTAGACATGTGAATTGCTCATGAGGGAGACTCCTATAGAATTTAGACCAGGCCAGACCTCAATGTGTTCACTGTTGCTTTAGTTGTACATAGACTGAGACTTGCTTCACGGCTCTCTTTGTACTATATATGGACGTGTTATACCAAGGCCTCTAGCAGTCTGTTTGCTAAGCAAGGTATTTGTTCTTGATGGAACAAAACCCAATATTTCAGCCTGTCGCGCCCTGTCAAAAAGAATATGTTGGACACTCAGAGGGTTTTTATTCCTCCGGATTGCTTTTGTTCTGGTACATCTGTGAGATGGAACTCATGTCTAAGCAGTTAAAGACGTATGGAATCTTGGATTCAGACAATAGTTCCATTCAAACTTGAGATCCTCACGAGATGTTTTTAGTATTAATTTTCTTGTTTGAATTGAACTTTTATTACCAGGGCGAAATCAAACCAATGAATCATGTCAAGTAAGTCATAATTGTGCATTTGATGAACCATGTTTTAGTAAATATCATCCCCTGTTTTTGTGAATTTTTTCTGCCCTTGCACAATTGTACTTAATTATTTATATACAATCGATTTTTTCATTTTCTTTTCTTGTTAAATGTTTACATACTAGAACGGCTTCATTTATGGGTTTTCTAGAACCCAAAACATGGTTTGAATCTAGAGCAGATGAGGGAGGGTTCAATTCTGTTTTGATCTATGGTGAAAAACCTGCTCAAAAGCTTATTCTTTTCACGGTTTTTTTTAATCTTTACCTGATCCTTTTTAGGCTGTGGATTATATTATGAAACATTGGCAATTTCACTTTTGTAAAGATTAAAATATCCTCTTTGCTCCTTTCAACTTTGTGAATAGTGGTCTTTTTAGGACGTAAAGCCTTTGGGACATGGGGTTGTACAACATTGCATAAAATCAAGACGACCTGCATTCAGAAATGAGACTGAGCTGTGATTACGTACAATCAGAAGGCATTTCTTTTTTCTCGTTTGTTTTTGTTTCGTTTTTTACCACTATAAAAACTTAATTGTCCCTAAGGTGAATATGTAACAGTTAGAGGGAAAGATGTAGTATTGGATCCTTCATTAGATAGAAATGCATTATTTGTACATACATGTCATACTATTGTTGTGCATTTGATGTTCTCCTGTTCATCCAAATACCTAGGCTTCCAAATTTTGCCATTAATTTATCTTTGATGTCCTATGGCTGTATTTGCTTACCCTAGAAATGCATTGCCTTGTTGTGGACACTCTATTTTATTGTGTATTGCATCATTTTATCACAAAGCTAGAACTGATGTTTTCTTCTTCATGAATGATTTTGTTTTTATGGAAGTCAGTAAAGAAATATACCCTGTTTTAGAACTGTCTTGATGGCAG
Organism: Doris montereyensis; assembly: GCA_037039925.1. Taxonomy (NCBI): domain Eukaryota; kingdom Metazoa; phylum Mollusca; class Gastropoda; order Nudibranchia; family Dorididae; genus Doris; species Doris montereyensis. The sequence continues at coordinate 56,663 of JAXRKP010000899.1, read as the reverse complement.
AAAAGATTGGCTCAAACAATACCCCCATCCCCACCACCCACCCCACCCCCATCACTCTCATTTGACATTTATTTGTATGCAAGAGACATCTAAGAATGAAAATGATCTAGTTTAGATCACACTGACATTGATAATTGGCAGGAAGGCAAGAGACTCAAGAAAAGATATAGACTAGGTTGTAAACAAAGGCTGACTTGTAGTGCTTGTAGCGATTTCCTTTATTTCAAAGACGCTTGTACACATTAACGTAAATATAATTTGACTTGTTTGGAAAATTAAAATTAAAATTAAAATCCATCACATAAAATTCTAGGTCCTTCCTCTGTCCTGGCATCTCATTGCTGCCTGACTTTTGTGATGTGATAATGACTTTTTCATACCATAGATTTATCTTTTGTCCCCTGACTTAAATATTGTAGCGTGGTTTGTCTCATTTTTAAAGTTCAAAATAAAAAACATAACATTATAACAAGATTATCTTTCTTGTGCCTGAATTGGAATATGATTTTTTTTATTACTACTTCAACAAAAGTAAAAACATCATTGAATTGAGTTCCCGATTGAGAAAGTCTGATAAGTAAGTAGGAATTTCCGCCATACATTCTTTGCCGGTCAACATTTCTTGTTCTCCCATTAAAGATGTTTTGTTGAATTTTGTGTCTTGTTTTCAGGTACACATACATACGCACAGCACACAAATGTCATCAAGTTGTTTTTTCTTATTGATTTGTCATGTTTTTTACTTGTTAGGTCCTTGTTGTTTTTTGTATTTTTTTGTCTAATGGAAAAGAAAGTTAAGCAATATTGTCCTTTGAAATGTTCCCTTTCTCACAGTGTGTTACAGGCTCTCTTGGTGACAGTGATGATAAACATGTGAGGATGTGTTTTTTTTTAGTCTTCCTCTCACCTAGTAGTTTATATAACATGGGCTCTCCATTGACTTTGTTTATTGAACATAAGGGCCCCACAAATGTTGTGTTCCATAGAGATAGATGTGAATCAGTACAACTATCTATAAGTCTTACCATACCAAAAATAAGACGTCACCCAAATATGTGTATTTTTACCTCTTGCTCACATTTTAATACAGCATTATCAAGGTGACAGAAGCACCATTGGTATTAGGTTAATTACTTTTTTGCTGTAACTCATTGTAAATATTCAGTAACGTACCATCTTAAGTGTTAACCTTGATACATAACCGCCGTGTTTCTCAAATCGTCACTTAAATTGAGATTCAGTATTGCTTTCACGAGGCTGAGAGAAAACACATCCCAGAATCTGACCCTTTCAAACGTTGTGTGCCCAGGAAAACCATCTGTTGTATTTTCTGTAAATTTGTACCATATTTTTCTCATCTTGGATGTAATATTACTTTACTCAGATTTATTCACAAGAGATGATGAAACAACTATAGAATATGCCCGCAGTTGTTATTTTGTAGAAGGGCAAAATATCAACCAATGTAATCTTACCCTACTACAAGTCTCAGATGAGAATGTACATGTTCTAAGTATGTACCCATCTCCTCTCTAATATCCAATCTTTTCTATTTTTCATTGACCTTTGTTACTATATTAATATTATATATATATATATATATATATATATATATATATATATATATATATATATATATATATATATATATATATATATATATATATATATATATATATATATTGCTCTCTTACCCTCTTATTTTATTGAATTATTATACAGATATTCACCACTTGGTCCTCTCTCAGTGGGAAAAGCTGTAGTTGTATTGCTCACTGCCATGTGGTCATCACTGAGATTGAAACCAAGTGGGGGAAACGTGTGTGTGAATTGTTGCTTAGCTTTAGGAGTTTTCAGTTGACTTCTTTCCCTGGTCTGCCGAATGTCAGTCTCTCTCAGGTCTATTGTTTAGACAGCTTTGTGATGGTTCAGACTGGAAAGTTGTTGCAGATCAGGAAAGAAGCTCATGGCCATGTGAATGTCTATGTCTTTGAATGTGTGGTACTACAGCCACATTTTTTGTATGCATAGATTCTTGCCCTTAGTTATCTAACAATCTTTATGTATGTGTCACATCATGATTAAATGTCATATTTAAAAAAGGTAGAAGCATTATTCTGATCTGGCATTCAGGTTAATGAAGGCTTGCCACTTGCCTCCCTGTGACAAACAATAATTTAACTAGTTGCTGTGAGAGATTTGCTCAACTGTAAAGTTTGTCTTGTCTGGCTGGGTCAGATTTCTCTCATTTCAAAAATTCTGACTCTTTTTTTGTTTTTTGTTTTTTACTTGCCAAGTCTTTGATGCTTATTTAATCAGGAGCTCTGTTTGATGGGGCTACTCATCATTAAAATATACAATATCCTGAACCATATCCCCCCCCCCCCCACACACACACACACACACTGTCACTGTCATTAATGACGTTTATGTCCCACCATGCTCAATCAAGGCCCAAATGCATTATGCAAGATTTAGGTTAAGCAGTTAAAGCCGTGAAACTTTTAAAGAATAGGCTATCTCTGATTGGTTTGATTTGTTTTTTACCCACATCCACAACTAAGGTCATCTCAGGGTTTTTGGTAGGATTTCTAATTTTGCCGGGACAGCCAAGGGATCTTTAACGTGCACAGAGTGTTGTGATCTGCACTCGGGACCTCCTTTTTATCGTCCATCTCCAATGGGACTAGGTGTTGATCCAACTACCTGGACCAAGGGGGGTAGATTTTGCTCGAAGAACAAATTTGAGAAAATGTTTCAACCGTTGGCTGAGATCAAACCCACTACCTTTTGGTTGAGAGGCAGACACTTTGCATCTGGACTACCGAGTCCCCCATCCCTGATAGAACACGAAGCCCAGAAAATATGGCACATGTGATCGTGTAAGGAGAGTAAAATCAAATGTTACCACAATATCAGCATTTTAAATGCAATGCTTGTACTTGCATGGAAATGCTTGGCTGCAATAAAAATAATACTGTTTTTTTTACAATCATCCAACAATCAAAAGCATCATTCTTAGGAGTGGCTGAGGTGGATACATTTTAAGTTTTACAATTACATCGATCTACATTACGAGCAGATGGACAGTTAGAAAGAAGAAAATTTAGGACTAGAAGGGGTGTGACTGTGACCTTTGACTTTGAATTAAAGGGGTTACAGCCCACAGCCACTGGGTTACAAATTGAAGTGCTACAGTCAATCCACAAAGATTTGCTTAGCTAGTGTGCTGCAAAGCTTAATGGGTTGCTATGGAGCAAAATTCATGAAACAGTTCGGTGTAGCAAGTTGCTATGCTGGCCTGAATATGCTACTTGAATTCTGCCCAATATCTACTTAGCGAGTTATTTTTCTAAAGATTCTCAACTTAATCAAAATTTAGATATGGCAAGTTCGAGTTGCATGGGCATATTGTATTTCAAATTTATGACAATCAAGTTACCTTCATGTCTATTCAAGAACATAAATATGTTGTATATATATTATAACTGATAGTATGTTTGTTTTCTTTTGAATGCCTCATAGAAACTTTGTTTACCCATATGCTCTGCTTACCTCAGACTGATAGCCTTGTTGTATTGTAAGCCAGCCTTGTTTCATTTGTGCAATAATATTCATAATTTGTGTTAACTTGTGATACTACTGCAAGGGTAATATGTTAAATAATAAATCATCTTCTCTCCAGGTATGTCATTGATGATAAAGAGGACCATTGTTCTCTCACTCTCACTCTTTCGATGCTGATGCTCATCCAGATAAGGAAAAAGAGACAACAACAAAAAAACCACATTCATATTTTTCATAAGTTTCTCACCTTCCTATCTCTCACATTGCCACACTGCCTATTCCACCTCCTAAACGTGACGCTGTCACTCTCAGCATCTTCCATTTCCAATCTTCACATTTTATCACCTTGTTGATTCCTGTTGCATTTTCTCACAAAGGTGTTTTCGGTATTCATAAATCAACGGGAACAGATACCCGAGACATCGGCATGTTAAATTTCAGTTGCTTTTTGAAAAAGCAACTTGTTACTCCAATCCACAATATGAAATTTGTATAAAACTTATGAGAATGAGAGTTGGAAAGTTGGTTGAGGATGTACGTGGACTAGTGTAGGATGTAGAATGTATTTGTCATAAGTTTACTGTGCTTTTCTTGTAATATTTCGTATTTCTGGAATCTTAATGAGGCACTCGTAAACAACCGAACTAAAACAAAACAAAATGGAAAAAAGGAGAAAAAGTCGTCCTTATTTGTTCCCTTTTTCTAGCAAATTTCTTATGTTTTCAGTTTTCAAGGTTATCTCCCTTATATCTGCAGAACGTTTGGTTTTATCAGTTATTTTTCAGTATCAAAATTTACTTAATTTTCTGTCTGTCTGTGTAACTCGATATTTATCTATATCCATCAGTGCATGCCAAATCCCACCTCCATGCCTTATTTTGTCCCTTAATTTATTTACTTGGCGTGTGGTTTTACCCATCTGCAATATGTCTTTGTCTTTGCAATGTTTTGTCACAGAAGAATTGATGAGAACAAGACGTCTCATGCTGAGAATCAATCCGTTTTGAAAAACAATTCATTGTTGCAATAAGCCTTTAGTCATTGTCGACTCAACTCAAACAATTTACTCCAAACTGGAAGGGGAAAAGATTTAAGTGTCGTGAAGGATAATGATAACTTGTGGTTCTTGTTTTTACAATGTTCACAAAGTTTTCTGTCTCAGTAAATTTGACAGTCTGTGTATTCACAAAATGCACCTAAAATACTCATGTGGTAATCTATTACTTCTTGCCATGCCTATAAACTATGGGTTTTATAAGCATCATTAATCCTTCTTTCACAAGCCAGCAATCTAGTGTTTTCGTACAAGTTTTTGGTGACTCTTGGTAAATTAGCTTGTTGTTCCCCTTATTATCAGCTCCTTTGCAATATCTGCTGCAATGCCTTCCATTCTTTTTAATGTCATGTCACTGGCGCAGATGATTTCAAATTAAGGTTCCATTTAACAAAAGGTGGCATTAATGAATTTATTTCTAAGTCACCGACCTGTTAAGATACTCATGCACCAAGTTACCCATCTGTGTTCTTGAGTTGTTCTGTAATTGTTGATAACCAACACAACCAAAGAAAAGAATGAGAGATAGATCGTGTGAGCTTTGATACATTTTGCTTGTTTTTCTTTGTGACTGGACAGATTGTTATTAGACTCGTTGAATCAAATCTGAATACTGTTTTACAAGATAGATTTATAGTCTGTATCCTCGCACAAGTGCAGGCTCACCGACTACATTTTCTACTGTAGTCTCTAATATAAGAATGAATTGTGAATTTTTGTCATTATTGACAATGCTTTGCCAATCATGCTTCCATTAACATCAGTCAAGCAAACATTGGTAACTTTTGGTCTGGCTTATTTCTTGATTTTGTTGTCTCCATCAAGTTTTTCATCAAATGCAAATCTTTACCTTGATGAGGAGAAATAAACTTTAAATTTCCCATCTTTTTTTAGAGTGAGGAAGTATGAAAACGAAACATCAAGATCGTAGAAGAGAAAACTTTTTGGGATTTGTGTTGTTTTTTTTAATTGTAAAAATAAAAAATCTCAAACAACTGCAAGCCTGTGAAGAATATTTTCAGCCGTACTAGTCAGTCACTAAGTCAGGGATTGGTCCTATTTGAAGAACAAGTACATTTTTCAACATCCTGTTGGCATCATGGATTCTTCACATTTTGTTTGTAAGATGCAAAATCATGTGACCAATGTACAGCCAGCCCTGCGTTCAGCCACTTCCTGTGGTAAAGCTTATTATAAATACATTTGTTATATGAACATAAAAAAACATCAAAATTAAGAAGTCCTCATCTGAATCACAATCACGTCACACAGTTTTGTATCATTTTGTATTGACTGGTTTTGTCATTCAGTACGAGTCCTGATGGGCTTAAAAAAAGTTTTCATTTTATGAAAACCGATGTCGACGATTTCAAATCGATTAATGTTGGCGAATGGTCACAAATGGTCATGTGAATATAGTTTTAAAGACAATTACAGGTTCATTCATGTGCTTCATTCAGTTGTGTGCATTTTAATGTAAACCCCCACAAATTTAAATGGACCAGCAATACTGTAGTAGTGTTAATGTTATTAGTGTTGTGTTAGTGTTAGTAGCTGAGTGAAATGGCTGAGTGTGTTTACTTGATAAAAGAAGTTATGAAGATTTAATTAAATGTATTTGCTGATGATCTTGTTTACTTAGATTTCTTCAATGTTTGTTGTGTAATGGATCTCATAGTGTAGTTTGCAATCATGGTCCTTCTTAGTGAAAGAACAAAGAACAAATTTGTTGTGTGAGAGCGATAAGCAAACTGACCAAGGACACAGAAATATTGCCTTTGTCAGGTTTTGCTCCTAAACAAATTGTTTATCAAAAGACATTACATTGCTTATTTTATTTCTTTGAAATCATAATGTCCTGGGTGGTAGACACATAATGTATCAGTATCAGTATTTAAGGAAATTTAGTATCTTTTATTACTAGTACTAGTACCTGTATATCTGATTTTTTATATTTTTTATAATTTAATACTCCTGGTATCTGCAATTTCATGCATGCAAAATTCTTCCTTTCATCTCATATAGCTCTATGAGAAAATTTGCAATTTTGTAAAATGGAGGAAATACTGACATCACTAGAATTTTCCTTCTTTGTGGTTGGTAATTTGAGTTACTTGCAATGTGCTACAACGCTCAAATGTAACTTCTAATTTACTCTGTTTTATTAAGGCATTTCGTAAATCCTAAATGGTTATGTTACTAGAAGATCAGCATTTTTTCCACAAAATCCTGAAGTCCAATACGGAAAACAAGACTTAAATCTTAAAACTGTATTGGCTTTATTGTTAAGGATGCCTGTTGTTCCCAATGACGTAATCTAAGACTTTGACCTTGTTGAGGGTTATAACTACAAACACTGCACCTAACAAGATGGTCACATTCATAAGTGATGTTTATAGAATCTGCTCTAGTCACCCTGACCAAGGTTGTTTTATTTGAGTTAGAACCAAACCCTGGAGAATTGTGTGTACTTATGAAGTAACTATTCTTTGAAGTGTAAAGTCAATTGTAAAAGGAGAAAATAGTAGAGAAGAGATACTCTACATAACTTTTCTTGCCGAAATACCTGTGAAATTTTTTAAAGATACTTTTTTATATATATTTCTTGTTAATGATGTAGCATTTGAAAACTGAGTGTGATTTGCATGGAGTAGTGTGTTGGATATTTATTGGTAATAATGGTAACGCTTCCTTTTGTTTTTTTCTCAATCTCCAGTTGGCGAAAATCTAAATAAATTAAATTCAAATTGAAATACTGTTATGATAGTATCATTATCTTGACAAAGCAATGAAAGCATGCGGGAGGGTTGGTGACAGTAATATTGAGTTAATACAATTCTCTTGTAGCCCTTATCTCACTTCTTAAAGCCGCTATCGATTTCAGTTCTCAGTACTATAACTTTTGTTCTATTACATGTACTAGTCTAACCAGTCATGTATATTTCATATTTACATATGAATATGAAATAGATACTGTGAATTTGCCAGGAGAAATGATCTAACAAATCTTGTAATGCATGTACATTATAATATAATTATGAATTCCTTGTGGCCCAAAACTGTTGCTCAATTTGTATTATTTTTTTTATTTCAAGTATTGTCATGTAGATTGTAAGCGTAAGCCTTTGTGAATGCTTTATTTGTGTCATTATTATAAGTGCATGAATGTTCTCAGCTATTGATATGATGTTTCCTCTCTTTGTGTTTACATTACATTGTAGTGATAGTAAGACGGATGACAAAGAATACAGAAAATGGTTTGATGTTCTGGGAATACAGAGTTCAATGTTGTTTAATGCTCCATTATGATAATAAAATGATTTCATGAGAAAACTTCAGACTTTGAAATCCAATTGTAACATCTATATATCTTGTTTTTGCTGACTATATGTGAATGTGGATGGGTGCTGATTGACAAATTATTTATTCTTTTGTTAAAACTTCAGACTTTTGATCCATTTGTATGGGAGGGCGGTTGGTGGGTACTGCTGGTTGGTCCTACTTCTTTCCTTTCCTTCTTTTTTCACTTATCTTTCATCTTAATTAACCCTGAGATCACAGAATGGTGGACAGGGTAAATTTCAAAGAAACAAACAAATTCACTTATCGTTCATCTTGCTGTTGCCTATAAATTCACCCTGAGATCATGGCAATGGTAGACGGGGTAAATTTTAAAGACACAAACAAACAATCATTTGTATGGTGTTAATTTGTTGTTACAGCTACATGCTGTGTTTTGTGTCATCTTAACTCATAGACTACCGAAGGTCCGACGCAAGATTATTGCGTGGGTGGTTTTTAAAATTTCGTAACTTTAAAAAAAAAATTCATTTTCTCATTTTTTAAACACAGTGTTCATAAGAGATCAAACTTTATATTGGCACCAATAAAAATCGGCTATGTGTTGATAGTTTGTCTAAGTGGGGATGAGTGAAGGGTAATATTTAAAATCTTTTTGACGGAGACTCCATTCACACAAACACTACACTTCCATCAGTAAAAAGATGAAAACAATGATTGGAAAATGATGAGCCGGTAAACTGATCAACAACAATGCGGTCTATGCTGTTCTGACTTGTAGATCTACCTGTAGTACTAGTGGTAGTTTGTTTTGTCGTTGGCAAAGAAAACAGGTTTAGTTGAAGGCTTGCACTGCCAGCAGTAAAATCAACCGCATCACGCTAGAGAGCTCGTTCGGTATGAAACGGAAGTAGAACAATAAGACTAGAAGATGCTCCTTACTGCAATCACGTTATCGCGATCTTTTGTATAGTTATGACCCGGCAATGCTATATGGCACATGTGCGACAATTGAACTATGGCATAAGTGTAATCGCACCCCGTCCGACAATGGTAGTCTGAGTTAATATGAAAATGTTGATTGACATAAAATTTTTTCCTTTTTATTTCATTGCTCATATTTCTCAAATTTGACCAAGATCATTGCATACGTTGGATAGGAGATAAGTCTGCTGAAGGAACCAAGTCTGCCGCTTGTGTGTAACATGGGAAAACGTTGAACTAAAATTATCTGTGTATAGCATTCAAAAACAAATTGGTGGAGTAGATATCAGATATTTTCACCAAGCAAGTCTGACTTTATTTAGATCAGCTTCCATTAGGTAAACACACTTGGATGAGATATTTAGTATTGTAACTCAGCTTTTTTGTCAATTGACTCAAGAGACACTAATGAAATACTAGATACAGACAGAAATATCTTATATTGTTACTTTAATTAGTTTGTGATTGTGAATGAATATCCCACAAATCTACAAAGAGCCATAAATGTCATGAAGTTTCATGTTCCTTAGAGGGGCAACCCGTCTGAAGTGTCTTGTTTTGTGTTATTTTCATTAGAATTCTTTAATCGTGTTTTTTCTCATTAATCTTCAATCTGCTCTGTTATTTACCAACTGATTTGTATCATATATGGTACACAGATTCCTCTCGTCCATATTAAAAAGTGAAAAACACAAACTCAAAAAAAAAAAAAAAGCATTCCAGAAGTCCCCCCTTTCATCTTTCATCTTGCCGTCTCCTGTTTTTGCAACTTATTTCAATTTTTTATTATTATTTGGGTTTGAGCATCATGGGAGGGGGAAACTGGAGGAAGCTTGGAGTTCTTGGAAATTTGTTTTAATGTTAGTTTGATTTGTTATGGGTAATGTTTTGGAGTTGGGTTGGGTTTCTTTTATGGGGGGGTGGTGTTTGGTTTTTTTTATTTGGGCTTGTGTTTTTCTTTGTTATTTTGTAAAGGGGTAGCACGGGAGAGTTCTTTTTATTTGGTACTGATAGAGTGACCTGTGTATTGATTGATATTTTTTTTTATGAATTTTACTTCCAAGTCCAATTTTATTGAAATCAATACTCTCAAAATTTAAAAGACAGTATATCTGAACGAGTATAATAGAAAAAAGAAGAATTTATGTAAACAAGACATTATCATCTCTAACCTCAATCTTCTAAAAAATGATTTACATCTATGTCATGGGCAAATGTCTATCCAATCTGTAGACATTTAATTTAAATATTGATGCAATCAACAATGCAATATATTCATAACTAATAACATAACAAAGCAGCTATGTCTACAGCATTGTAATAAAAGAACTGTTTTTGTTTCACAGCAGCAGGCGACTTATGACTTGTGACGCCAAATGCATTTAGGTACATGCAAAATTCGTTGCTTCACAGTAGATTTTTTTTCTTTACTTTTTTCTTTTTTTATATTGGAGGCTGGCTAAATCTTTAATTTTACATCCACACATCCCTTCAACTCTTAAGAATAAAAGTGTACAAAATTGGTCTTCACGTAATTTTATTTGTCAAGATATCAAAATAAACATCTTAAAAGTGTAGTATGTTTAATGACGAAAGACAGTATCATACATTTTTACATTTTGAAATTTACATAAGAAATAAAATTACTGCACAGTATTTGAACATGTTTCTTAAAGATACAACAATACAAAAATATTTTCAAAAACCCTCTCCCATCTCAAAAAGATATTAGAAAAGATTGTAGCTTATTACCCGCATAATAAAAGTATTTAGCAGTTCAAAACCAGATTGAGCACTGATACATTGTCTTTACTATGGCATTATATATAATGCATTGCACTGTCAACTATTTAAAATCTAACATTTAGGATTTTTGCTATCCATCTCAAGTAGTTTTTCAAGAAGACAATTCAAATCATTTGGCGATAGCAGTCTAGGGTTTTCTAGAAATGTGTTTAAAAATGTAATCTTCTCTCATTATATCAAAACAATCAATTGACAATGTATGTTATAAGACATAATTCATTATTTAGATTCAAATTATTCAGTATCATATCCAGGGACCTTGCCATTATTTTAACATCTATCACCATCCCTGACACACAGATGACCCCTCCCTCCCCTCCCCGACCTCCTCCACACCACCACCCACAGTTTGTGATTAAATTTAAAAATCATGCATGCTGACAGTAATACTCAAGAATTGAATTAGTCCGTTACTAGTGCGAGGAAGAAGAAATTTCACCTATGAAACTGATAGTTTAGGGTTCAATAATTAATGAGGTAAAATTGAAACACATTGCTGCAATATGACTTGACATCCTCCAACATTCTCAAACAAGACAAGACTTCATTCAGACTAACAAGTTACAGGTTTTCTCAAATTTATTACTTGACTGTGATTTTGACAGCGTTTTTATCCGAAATAGTGTAGTTATCCCAGCTCTTCTCTGGATCATATGGTTCCCAACGACTAGCAGGAAAAATATGTTTGTTCCTTTCATACCAACTTCTGAGACAGACTTTGCCGGCATGAGACTCATGTTTTTCAACCTTGGCATCGTTGGTAATCCTGATATCATCATGAACGTCAAAACTGAACAGAGGACCACTCTTCCCTCTGGCCTTGGTCACAATGAAATCGTAGAAGGAATAATGATGCGGAATTATCAAGTCTTCTTTCACGAACATTAGTTGGTCAACAGTTATAGGTTTCAGGTCATTAAACTCTTTGCGTAGACTCTCCAAACACTTCTGTAGAAATTGTACCACTGTGTTGCCTTTCTTCATTTTGTTCTGTGAAAACATATAACAAAAACAATTATAAGCTTTAGGTTTAAAAAGATAATGTAAATACACTAAGTATATAGTGGCCTCTTCAATAAAAGAAATTCTTGCTTGTATCAATTTCTGAAACAAACATACATGTTTATGTAAATAATTAATCTGCTGCAACCAAAGTCAAAAATGCCTATTAGAGTTACACTACAGTCTACAGGGACAAAATAAAAGTATAAGTCTGATGAACACTTTTGATAGAGAATATTATTGTGAAAATGCATAGGTAACTTCACTAAGTACTGAGTCATCATCATCTCGGTGCTCTATTACCTCTCGTGGGGAATAGGCCATCAACAACAACTCTCCAGTGATACTTGTCCAATCTATGACATTTTGTTTAAAGAAGCTTTTGTATGTTATAAATTAGGACTATAGAATCAAACTTTATTATAAACTGTGGTAAATAGGCACCTTTTTTAAAGCGCAAGATATTTTATTGAAGTTCTCGCAAATCTAACAATCATGTTTACTATAGTCTTGTAAAATAGAGTAAAAGTTAACTTTCGGTTTCATGAAAGCCTTGTTAAATGAAAACCCTTCAACATGTTATGTCAAATATTTTTCACTTAATTTATTTTGATATTAACAATCTGACAATTATTTAATGTTCCATTGATCACAGTGCTCTCTGGTAAACATGACATCATAGGGACAATAGAAAAATGGTCACACTGATTGTGTGTCACGCAAGGCAAGTTTCAAGAAAGACAATATAATAGTATTGGGACACATTTACAGTCCAGGTTCTGGCAAAGTTTCATATGAGAATGATGAAAAGCATATGAGATTGATTGACTGATGACTGAAATTTTTCTGTCTATCATATTCATAAGCAGTAGTTTCAGAGTCTGGCAAGCAAAATAATGGATAAAGAAGACTGAGGTAGCGGAAGAAACAGCAAAGGTCATAAAACGCTTGTAAAACGCCCATGAAACAAGAAATAGCATAGATAATATAGCACTTGCAAACCATCCATGAAACATTGGAGGAAATTCAATGTGACAAAGGTACACCTACATGTAACAGGTGATCATGATAAAATAAGTTTCTCTACAGTACTTATATGTAATGATGGCCTATCCGTCTTGAGAAGGATACGTATTTAAAGTATGCTGAGGGAGTAAAACGTTAATTGATTGAACCTACTTTCAAGCTTATTAAGACTTCTCTCTAGAGTTCAACATGTCTTGCAGTCTTGATGACAAAGTTAGTATTGTTTACTACCGCAATCTAAGAGTTTTATCAGTTTCTATTCTACCTTTCGGAATATGGGTTCAGATGCCCCAGGTGATCTTTCTCCAGGATGCCCTGTCCTGGCATTTTCTGTTTCATTCCAAAAAAGTTAATCTTCTATGCTTCAATGCCTCTTTTATATCTTCTTCCCATTTTCTCCAAAGTTTGGCTTTTGGTCTTTTACCTTGGGCTTTAGCACTGTATACTGATTTTGCTATTCTATTGTCATTTATTCTGTTTACATGCACAAACCATTTCAATTGATTTATTTCTATCTCAGTTTTTATGCCATCTGCTTTGGTTTTATCTCTTATTGTTGTGTTTCTGATTTTGTCTCTTTTAGTTTTCCCTTCTACTCTTCTTAGATATTTCATTTCAGCTGCCTGTACTCTACTGTATTCTCTACTGTCTAAGGTCCAGGTTTCACTGCCATTGAGTCATTGAGGAGAGTAGGACAATAAACTGTGTTGTATACTGCCATTTTGGCTTTTGTTGACAATTCTTGTTCACCTACAAATGCCTTTCCTGGATGGTTGTGTATTGCACTTGCCTTTTGGATTCTCTGGCTGATTTCTTCTCTTAGTTTTTCCTCTGAGTTAATCATTACTCCTAGGTAATTATAGCTCTGAACTTGTTCTAATTCTCACTGCCAAACTAAAGATTTTGTGTTTTAGCTTCCCTAGTTACTAGCATTGTTTTGGTTTTCTTTGCATTTATTCTCATTCCTATTTTATTTAGTTCATTGTTCATAATGTTGACATTTGACTGAAGGTCACTTTCTGATTTTCCAAACAGAACTAAATCATCGGCAAATGAAGCATTGATACATTTACTGGTTTGAGCTTCCACATACCTACAATCAATTTCTTCATTTTTGAGGATGCCTTTGCGACTGAATCCATATATGTGATAAACAAAAGAGGACTTAGGTTACAACCCTATCTTACTCCTATATCTACATCAAATTCTGCAGATATGTTTCCAGCTACTCTCACTGCACATGTTGGTTTATTGTAAAAACTTTTAATGGCTTCTATTAAATTTTGCTCTACATTGTGTTCTTTTAAAGAATGCCATAGTTCGTCCCTCCTCACAGTGTCAAATGCATTTTCTAAGTCTATAAAACACAGGTGCAAGTCAATATTTCTCTCAAGGAATATTTCTATTATTTGTCTAATTGTAAATATGTGGTCTTGTACACTTCTTCCTGGTCTAAATCCACTCTGATGTTTTTCAAACTGATCCTCTACCCTTTTCCTTAGTCTCATTTTCAGTATCCTGGCATAAACTTTTTCCTGGTACGCTAAGTAGTGATATCCCTCTACAGTTTGAGCATTCCATAGTTGATCCTTTCTTATGTATTGGTACTACCGTTCCCTTTTTTCCAGTTGTCTGGCACCTGTTTGGACTTCCATGCTTGTTGGCATATTGCATGTAGTAGTTTGTCTGCCTCTCTCCCTTGGTTTTTAATCATTTCTGGATAAACTTGATCTGCTCCTGGGGCTTTTCTTACTTTCACTTTTCTTATAGCTGTTTGAATTTCTTCCATTGATATATCTACATCTTCAACTGTCTCCTCTGGATTACTTGTTACTCTTACTAATTGATCTTTACTCCTTGTTTCATATGTTCTGGAGGGATTATGTAATTGTTGAAAATATTTTCTCCATGTTTCCATGATTTCGCTGTCTTCTTTCATTATTTCTCTCTCCTGCGGCATTCTTAATTTGTCGAATTGGGCATGTTTTGGTCTTTCTTATGCCCTTCATTGCTCCCCACAACAGCTTTTGATTTCCTTGATAGCGTGCTTGAGGTCTTTGTTTAAACTCTTCCCATTGTTCCTGTTTTGCTTTCCTCACTTCCTCTTTGGCGATAGTTCTTTTATTCACGTAATCTATCCTTTCCTCTGGTCTCTTTGTTTGCAAGTATTTCTTCCAGGCATCCTCCTTTTCTTTGATTTTAGTTTTGACATTCTCATTCTATCATTCTACCATGCTGTTCTTTTCCTATCTCCTTTAATTTGTTTCCTACCACAGACCTCTTCAGTACAACTGAGGAGTGTTTCTTTATACATTTGCCACTTTTCTTCTATTGTGCTATCATTCAGATCCATCTTCCTTTCACTGATAAATCTTTTTATCCTACAGTGGTATATCTGTTTTACTATTGGTGTATTTAGTTCCATTTTGAGTTTAGTAGCTTTCTTCTCTTTCCTTTTCTGTTTGTTTTCTTCAGTCAGTAATCTCATTTTGGCAATCACTAGGTGATGATCACTAAACTCTCTGTTTACTCTTGCATCAAATATACTATAAAAAAGGGAGCTGCTAACTATTATGTAGTCTATCATTGACTTTTCACACCTGTCTTCATTTACTTTTGTATATTTGTGGATATCTTTATGAGGAAAAAAGGTGTTAGCTATTTTCATGTTATTCTTTAGGCAAAAATCTATTAGTCTCTCTCATTTGGAGAAGTTGTTGTCTCTCCTTCTTTATCTATCACTCCTCCTACGGTTTCTATATTGTTGCCTACTCTAGTGTTTAAATCTCTTAAAACCATTAGTTCCTGTTTGAGTTTAAGATTCTGTGCAGCTATTTGTAAATCGTTTTCGAAGATATCTTTTTCTCCTTTAGTGGCGTCTTCGTTTGGTCCATATGCGCAAAGCTATTAATTATTTAATTTCTTTTCATTTTGGTTTAATAGTTATCTCTAATAGCCCAGGGCTTATAAATTTCCAACTTTCTAGTAGCTTTTCATGCCTTTTATGCACTAGGAGGCCTACTCCTGCTCTAGCTCTATCTTTGACATCTACTGCTGAGAAGATTAAATATGATTTGGTCCTACATTTTCTATTCCTTGTCCTTTTTTCTTAGTTTCTGTAATGATCAAAATGTCTACTTTGAATTTTTCCATTTCTTCAACTAATTCTTGCCCCAACATTCCGTGTTTCAAAAATCAGTCCGTGTTCATTTCCATGTTCATCGTTGAAAGGTCAAGCCGGGTATATAGTATTTATTTGTCTGAATCAGTTTGGTTTTGGATAAGCAGGGCATTAGCCAACTGTACCCTAGGTAGATGGTGGGGATGCCACCTTGAGGCCTCCTACCAGGGCCTTGTTATTTTCTGTCAGGTTAGCTCCCTTAGACTTTGGTCATTCAAGACCAGCATGCAAGGCAGCAGGTTGCTATTTTCTGTCAGGGTTAACTTCCTTAGCCTTTGGTGAGTCAAGACTGGCCTGCAAGGAAGCAGGTTGTTTTCTTTCAGGGTTAACCCCTTAGCCTTTAGTCAGCCAAGACTCGTCTGCAAGGCAGCAGGAGACTTGTGGAGGGCGGGTTCATCTACTCCCCGTACAGGTGCTTACCTGTCCACTGCTCAATATCTAAGAGTAACGAGGCATTAAATGATTTTCCATAGTAGCCTACATCTCCAGGTGCCATTCTTGTGAAATGACAGCGGATCAAACACATGACTATGTAACTTGTATTTCTGCCTTACCTGTCTTCTGTGCCCTGATCCATCCCAGTAACTGTATGTGATGATAATTTCTTCATTCTTTATTCTTTCTTGTGTGGCAACCCAATCTTGTCGTAGTTTCTCTCTGCAAGCAGAGCATACAAAACACAATGTCGATTTCAATATAAAGTTGAATTATACAAATCTAGGACTGTAAATAATGAGAAAAAAACTGATATTGACTGAGAGTTTCTATAGAGTCAGACTAATGCTATTTACTGTATTTAAAGACATGCACACATTAAAAATATCAATACATTGTCATTTCATGTATCCAAATACTCAGATATTACTTCTGTGACAGTCCTCACTTCATTTTAATCAACGATGAATTAAAATGGTTTGTGTATCGTTATTAATATTTATAGGTAATATTAAGTCTGGTTTCTTAACGCTGAACTTAATCAATGCTATATTTGCACAACTCGTACACATACAACAGCTAAAGTAAGATGGAATGAATAAAATGATACCTTAATCTATTTTCCTCTTCATCCCTGTCCCTGTCAGGAAGAAAGCTGGTGTCAACAGTGGGGTTCATACCCTTGAGCAAAGAACAAAGTGACAATAAATTAACTTTTAATCATTTGATTCCATAGTCTGTGGAAAACACTTTAGAAATCCTCTGTTGCATGAAAGATTTATTGGAAAAAGAATTCTTTAAAAATGTAAGATGATTTTAAACACAGATGTTTTGTAATACCTAGTGCAACATAGAAAGCTCAAAATAATACTAATACATCATAAGTATACAACTGATGATATCCAGCAAAATAAAATAATTGCAAAGCAATATGGCTACCATTCTAATGAAAAGCTGTAAACCCTGGGCATCAAACTTTACAGGGGAGATAATAAATTTAAAAAAGGATTTTCTAGAATGCTGACAATAAGATGGTAATCTTTCTTAAATTAAGAACAATTTTTAAAGTATTTTTGGCTGCTCTGATATTTTTATCACATGTATAGCAGTATAAGGTTATTGTCTATTGACTTATGCATAAAAAATGAAAAATACAAAATATGGCATATCTGTGTTTTCATTCAAACAATATTGATGCATATAAAGTAATCTTATTTTTCATATTTATCTTCATTAGTGATACAGCAGATTTAAAAACTATCCCTTGTATTCCAACAAAACTTCAAAAGGAAAAGCAATTCAAGCATCATAAACAATTACACATATCAGATAAATAAATGTCTTGCAAATGGAATGGTTTTTAGCATATATATTGAAAAAACTTTGAAGGCTTGTGTAGCTTGTGCCAACGCAGGTACTTAGGGAATTGTTCATAAATTTGTCAAACTAGAAATTTTAAAAATAACAACAAAGAAATAAAGCCACAAAAAATTGCCTTTAGTATTTTCTTTCATCGCAACTTACCCCTTTTACCATATCTGCTGATTTCAGAGTGAATTGATAGGAAAAAGCAAAATGACAATCGTGTGAATGAGTGAACCGAAAGAAGTAGGACCTACCAATAGCTTCCGCCAACCGCCCATGCCAGAAACGAAAAAGAGGTTAAGAAGAAAGAAAAGGAGAAGATGGTAAATAAAGAAACAAACAAAACAATAATTACATATTGTTACGTGAAAAACCTCCTGATCCTATTTATATTCCTGATCCTATATGTCTGTAGTTTATCAACAAGGTTATAATTATAACAAATTAATCAGGAGTACATTTATATTGATTTCCTATTTCAAACATTGCAAGGGTACATTTCTATAGACTTCAATGAAAATATAATGAAATAACAAAAAACAAAGCACATTGAAATTTATGTACAATAAACAGAACATAAAAATAGACGGAAAGAAGGGATGTAGAACTTAGTAGAATCAAAAGGGTTTGTTTTCTTTCACAAACTATTAGATGTAAAATTACCAAATCGTTTCTTCCTTTCTGCTCCCATGCTGTCAATAAAATTGTAGTCTTCAGAATCAGAATATGTGTTTTCATTTTGGTTGTCAGCACTGTCGCTATCAGAGCTGTCTGAGTTTATATGACTGTGTCCATTATCCTGATTGCCATCATCAACATTATCATCATTTGTTTTCTTTTCCTCTTCTACTTCTTCATCTTCTTTTTCATCATCATCTTCATCTTCTTCTTCCTCTTCTTCTTCTTCATCCTCTTCAAGATTGAATGAAAGCATGGTGATCTGAAAATTAAAAAATTATATGGGGATCTTACATCAGGAGAGAAATGATGACACTCTAAAGACATGGAAAATATAATTATGATATTATTGTTTTCAAAAAGCCACGAGACAAAAATTAACATAATATTCTTTTTGCATGGCCGTCTCTGGACAAATAACAAGCAAAGCAGATAGAGGACTTAGATCACAGCTGACAAAGTTTCTTGATAAATCGTAAAACATATTTGCTTCTTCCTAACAATGAAATAACCTACAAATTAACAATGTTTTGATGAGAAAACAGAGCTCTTGTGTTAAACAAGCGAAAAAAATGATAAACATTGTTGTTACCTTTTCTCTGTCTCTTCTCTTTTGTCTTCCTTTGCTTTCTCTATGAGTCTGGCTTCAGCATGCTTTTTAGCAAGTTGTTTTTCACGTTCCTTCACAACATTCTCTTGTTTTGCTCTCATTTCATCAAGAGTGACAAGACCTACAGAAAAAGAGTTGGATATATAAGGAACACTGTCCTCGACAATTGAATCAGCAAGGCTGTGTACATGATAGAATGATAGCCTCATTATTATCAGTCCTTGTTCAAAACACACTCTAAAAAATTGAGAGACTCCAAAAATGACTGCCCTTGAGTCTACATACATAGTTGTCACATAATTAAGGCAACAATCTATCATCATGAGGGAATGAAATCTTGATGGCTTGCAACATGTAACATTTTATTTGACAAAAACCTAACAACAAAAGACCTTCTTCACCTAGTCTCATCTACTTACCATTTATTTCCATTTAAAATGTCTCAGCCTCATAGACACATTTTAAAAAGTTAAAAGTGACTGCAGACAAGGGACAAACAAAGGATTGATGCATTGACATGCATCTATACTAACCCCAAAAATATACACTAGTCTTGATTTGGGAAATAAAGTAAGGCACATTTTTGTATGTACCCCAAGATTTTGCCTCTCAAACTATCTGATGTTGCGGACTGGCAGTTTTTCTTTTCCATATGCCACGGACCAGTGACTGAAACAAGCACAGTACACATAGTTAAAAAACAGCCAAATTCTTAACCCTGGAAAGACTATGACCAGTAAATACCAATTTGCCACAGTATTCTGTTAAGTGCGATGCCCAGGATTACAAACCTCACAGTGCTATGCCTGGCATTAGCTGGGAAGGAGGGACGAATCAAGAGAGGGAAGTATATCTCTACTTTTTGTTACCTACTTACTGTCTTACACTCATCATCTAAAGTAGTCTCCGCCAAATTGCACGCAGCCAAAATGCACGATTCACCATAATGCCTGATGTTTTCATGCAAATGTATAATATTCTGTACACTTTAAGAAACAAGATGGGATGGATCTTAATTTTCTGTTAAAAGAGGAATACTGGTTTAAGTTATTAAGAACTACACACAACAGGGAAGAAATTATGTTTTCTATATTGTTCACTTTCAGTTTTTATGAAAATTAATCATTCAGCTTTTTAAAAAATTGTTCGTCTCCGGAAATAGATAATCTTATACAATTGATTTCAACTCAGTTCACAAACTTAAGGGGATATGCGGGTTCTGAAACTATTTTTTACTTTTGATGTTTTTCGGTTAAATTATACACACATGTATTCAGTGTATTGAAACATGAAGTTATATGGTGTTGTTTACTTGGTTGCCATGGAAACAGCCACCATCTTGAATATTTGTGTTTTTTGTTTACACGTTATCTTAGATCGATATTTAGAAAAACGTAATGACCGTAATGACCAAATCGCTCTTAACTTCCCATACAAGTTGTTCAAGATAATGACTTTAAACTTTCAAAACAAAATTCGGAGCTTTTAGTTATATTTATGTTTTTATGATTTTTTTAGTTTGCCATATAAAACAAATACAAAATAAGTATGAACATTTTTTTGTTCGTAAAAAGTATTTTTTCGTTAAAAAAAATTTTTTTAGTTTGTTTGTACAGTAAATGGCTATCTAAATACGAAGTTTGATGACAAAATATGTACAAATAAGGCCAAACAGTGAAAAACATAGTCTAAAAAATAACGAGGAAAACGCAATTGAAATTTCACAACACTAAAAGTCTACAAAAACACACGTTTCACACAAATTTCAGCTCACAAGACATGTGATATCAAACAACATGCATCAAATGATAATAAAAACGATGCATAAAATAGAATGAATATATTCTGTAATCATTGAAAACAGAATGAAACATTCATGAACCGACTGTGGGAACCAACACGCGTGATCGCGCAAAAGTGGTGTTGATTGGTTGAACGGACCAGCCATGAGAGAGAGGCAGAGACTTTGCGACTGTTCGCCCGGATGTTTGTGGCATTTGAGCATAATCTTTGCCCGTATATATGGAAGTGTGGGCTTTGTTAGCAGGGCTGAATACAATAATATTGTACTATAGCGAACTAATCCTATTGTCGCTGACTGTCTAGTCTCAACATGAAAGCACAGTGTGTAATGGTTATATAGGACGATCCTATTATCTTCAAGGGGTCATAGGTTTGTGAGAGCCTCAAAATAAGGCAAAATATGATTTGTCACAAAACTGGTGAAAATTGTTGTCTTCAAAAACTATTTTTTTACAGAAAGACAGGAATTCAGACTTGGGGATGGTTTATAAGTAAAGCTAAGAAGTGGAACTAGAAAGAAATGCCATAACCTCAATTTTGATATTTAGATCCCAAATGGCCCATTCCAGGTACCGCATATATATGGCCTAAAGAACAATCATGTTTTTGGGCATTTACACTTAAATAAAAGAGATATAATATGAAAGGACACATACCAATGGTGCTTGATTTCAAGGTCTGTTCAATAGCATCATAGTGAGTGGCAAATTTATTATGAATACTGCCGATTGCCAACTCTTCTTCAATTTTCTTTTTCTTAGCCGCTGCATCTTCTTGCTCTTGGACTCTTTTCTTGATGAGAGTTGCAGCCCTTCCTGCTTCCTTGGCAGCTCCTTTGTAATGAGCCATTATGTAAATATCTGATGAGTGAATGGATCGATTGGAACATATGAAATTCGTTACTGACCTTAGTCAAACCATTTTTCATTGATCACACAAATAAATGACAATGATAAAGAATTGTATCCAAGATAAAATAGGCAAAGATCAACTTTTTTAAAAAAAAGAATGAGGTTCAAAAAGAGAAAAGCATAAAATGATCATATCTAAATATCTCTGGCTAATTAACAAACTTTTCAAATAATTTAAGTCCTCATGAGTATTTAAAGAGAAAGTTAATAATGTATAAGATAATTATTTCAAATGACGTTTATTGAATAGAATTTTAAAGTTTTGGAGTGTTCAGACTCAAGACACAACACAAAGGGAAGGAGTACCAAAGTCGGGGTTCCACCTAAGGAACATAATAAAGAGGGTTTATTTTGAAGGGGTGAGATAAAAAAGTTAGGGCTTGGTTTTTCATGGGGGATAAAGAAAGAAAGTAAAATAAAGAGAGAAGTAGTGGGAGGAGTTATGTTCAATTTGGGCCAATCAGAAATCGTATTAAACACTATTGCGACAACGGATGGGACTGAAGACTGCTACGACAATGGCCAGAACATGAGCTGTTCAAGTGAGTGAATAAGACGAATGACGAGAGACTAGCTGAGTGACTTAACACGAGTAGTTCAAATGTCACAATGACAAGGTACCAGACAGAGACTTTGTCGTAAATCAGACTGAGACTGAAACCAATTATATAAATATAGTTCGAGGTAGCATTGGGATATGGAGACATGTTGTTATCAGAAGAGTAGGTGTTTCGTTTATATAGGAGCATGTTTCATAAACGTTTTACTTGCCCATGTCACCTAATTTGCATAAAAAGTGCGCAGTTTGTGTATAATGATTGATTGACATTATGTAAATGACAATAAATTGTTTGTATGTGTGGCACATTATATATACTTACTAACATACACAACAAAAAAGAGAAGACCTACGTATGAAATTTTGTTAAAAGAAGTCTTTTGTGTTCTTTCCTTTGATATTCATGGATCCCTATCACGTCTATCTAAAGTAACAAGTATTATAAAAGAGTGTTTTATGGATAATGCGAAAAAAAGTCTTGATTTCGTTTTTTCTGCGAAAATTCCTTTGGTTCCCGAGATGGTTTGTAGTAGTGCTAGTGCTGGGGCAAAAAGGGCATGTGTGAACAGTGAAAAAATTGTAAATTTCAAGGATCTAAATCGCGAGACGGACAGTTTGAATTCAAAGGTCAAATTTTGTCAATTTTACGGGATTTTGCCCAAATGCGCATTGTGTCCAAACGTGCGTGCGAAATAACGAGTGACCAAAGAGAAGACAAAATCTTCCGTGAAATCCTTTCGATTCCATTTTATTTGTTATAAAAGAGAGCCTGCAAGAAGTCTGGAATTTTTGTGTGGAAGCGGTTAGAAATACGTTTGTGAAGGAATAAAGATACCTAAAGAGAAAGCGTTAGCGGAAGTGTACTCGTTTCTTCAACAGGTTACTCTCGACAGAGAAGTATTGGAAACCTCTGTCAAGAAACAAGTCCCGAGACTGTCGTGAATTTTTTTTTCTTATTGTAGGGAGGTTTGTCTAGAGATGTATGATGCGGATGGATTTAAGAAAACATATGTGGTGTTTTATTGTTAAGGGAACAGGGTAAGGGATCATGGTTTATAGATGGTTAACAACAAAACACGTCTGTTCACCCCCCACCCCCCTCTCCGAGGCAAGCGTAGGTCGCTGGGTAAACGAATACCAATAGCTTTGTTGCTAGGCAGTTTCATAGAGTAGGAGCAGTAAAAAAAATCCTAAATTTATCTTGCCGACAGTGAAACCAGTGAGAAAGAAAGAAGATGGCCGCTGTATGGAGGCTATAGGTTCGACTCGGTACTTTGCTCTATGAATTATTATGTCTAAAAAAGGATTTCTGTCCATTGAAATGAGCTAGAATAATATGTAAAGATGGTTTAATAAGTATTACTATTATCTTTACTTTATATTGAATTATAGTATCAACAACAACAAAATAAGAACCCCGAGTATGGAAGTCCTCCCATGCAAAGAAAAATATCAGAATGATAAAACTGAAGAATTAGGATATTTTTCATTATTTCCAGTTCACACGCGGACGCGGACGGACACTGGCGAGATGCACACTCGTAGGAACCCTTATCTCACCGGCGAGACACGGACTCACTTTGTTAAACTATAACAGAAGAAAGAAAAGAAAAAATTGTGTTAAAATTTTAATGATGTGCCCGACTAAGGAAATCCTCCCAAATAAAAAAATCAACTCCAAAGCCGCAAGATTCAGAAATTAGAATTTATAATTTCAAATTCTAGATGATCTGTAAATAATGACTGCACACCGTGATTTTGAGTTTATCAAAACAGTTAGCCATAAAAATAAAAGAAACTCTAGATCTAGATGTAGATCTATGTGAAATCGAAAATTTGAGTGCATGATTTGGTGTGCACGATATAGATCTAGGCTAGATTGGATAGATTAGATCTAGAGCTAGATTCTATGTCAAACATAAATGATGTACTTTCTTACAGGAAAGATTCTTGTAGAATAGATAAATAGATAGATATCTTCTCGAAAACACAGAACTCTTCAGCCTATGAGTTTTCAATGAATCGAATAAAAATTGAAGTTATCTCCCGTAGACCTTAGAAACAAAATGGCGCTTGTAACGCGTTTACAGAACTCACAAGCAACCCAAGAGGCAACAAATGATATTACTCGTAATTTATTATCTCTTCAGTTTGAAAGTGCATTGAGTGATGAGGAGCGCGAGCTTCTCGTACTAAGAGCTAGATCACATGCTATATCAGTGACACAATGTGCTCTCAGCACGGTCATTGTTGACATTTTCAAGAAGACAAGGTGAGGGTGACAGTGACAGTGAAAGTGAAAAAAAGTAGTGACATCTCTATCTATCTCATCTGAAATAAATCTCATTCTTGTTGATAGATCTATATCTAGAGTTGTGTAACGTCAACATGGCTATAGCATCAGTTGGCTGGTCAGTTCTGTTCTATGTGTCTGTTAAAAGTTCTCTTTATTTCAAAAAAATATTTTTGATATTCAATTTTCAATAGCTCTCATTTCAATAATTAAAATAATGTTCTTTGTTCCAGACAATAAGTTACAAAAATCTGTTATAATCATATTTTGTCCTATAGTGAGTGGTTGTTTTTCTGTTAAATGTAGCTAAGCTGATGTTACAGTGGCCGCGTTGATGTTATAAGGGAATTTTGGGACATTCCTTATGATGTGCCAAGTTATACCATCAACCAATAAAAATGCACAACTTACAAGATGGACTATTTTTAGAAATCCTCCAATGTCATAGGATGATTCATTAACACAACCTTTCTTTACATGACCTCTACATCTGGTCCTTAGGTAGCCGTGTTACACCACTCTAGATCTATCTAGTCGATCAGGATCAAAATTTAACAAATTCTACTTAGTTTAACATTTAAGTAGCTTCTGGATAAATTTATAGGTCTCTATACTCACTTTATCCAGATCTATGTTTAGATCTTTGATTTTCTCTCTGGTTGTTACCCTACACCTTCATTTTCTCCTTATATATACGTTTCAAGGATAGGCTGATATTTCTTTCTTTTGTTTTATTGAAATATTATTCTTGTAGAGTGCTAGCTAGATCTATTATTCATAGATTATATTACCAGAATTTACGTTCAATATTTATCCTGCTGCAGTTTGCCAATATTAAAGACAAAACCACATGAAATTTTGATGGGATTACATTCAGGTTAAGTCAGAGATTTGCTGAGGGCAAATTTCTAACTAAACTCCTGCTTATTTTTTTATCATGAATCAGTGAACTGGGCAGTGGACAGGTAAGCACCTGTACAGGAGTAGATGAACCCACCCTCCACGGGTCTCCTGCTGCCTTGCAGGTCGGTCTTGGCTGACTGAAGGCTAAGGGAATTAACCCTGACAAAAAAACAACCTGCTGCCTTGCAGGTCGGTCTTGACTGACCAAAGGCTAAGGGTGTTAACCCTGACAGAAACTAAGAAGGCCTGGTAGGTGGCCTCAAGGTGGCAGCCCCACCATCTACCTAGGGTACAGTGGGCTAATCCCCTACTTATCCAAAACCTTACTGATGCAGAGAAATAAATATGATATACCCGGCTTGACCTTTCAACGACGAAAATAGAAACGAACACAGACTGTGATTTTTGGAACATGGAATGTTAGGGCAATAAATGGAAAAGAATTAGAATTAGTTGAAGAAATGGAAAAATTCAAAATTCAAGGTAGACCTTTTGGCCATTACAGAAACAAAGAAAAAAGACAAGGAATAGAAAATGTAGGACCAAATAATATTTTAATTTTCTCAGATAGAGCTAGAGCAGGAGTAGATCTCCTAGTACATAAAAGGCATGAAAAGCTACTAGAAAGCTGGAAATTTATAAGCCCACGGTTATTAGAGGTAAATATTAAACCAAAAGGAAGAGAAATTAAATTATTGATAGCTTATGGACCAAACGAAGACGCCACTAAAGAAGAAAAAGATATCTTCGAAAACAATTTACAAATAGCTGCAGAGAATCTTAAACACAGACAAGAACTAATGGTCTTAGGAGATTTAATCTCCCGAGTAGGCAACAATGTAGAAACATCAGGAGGAGTAATGAGTAAAGAAGGAGAAACAACAACTTTTCCAGAGGAGCAGAAATATTTAGTGATCATCACCTAGTGATTGCCAAAATGAGACTACTGACTGAAGAAAACAAACAGAAAAGGAAAGAGAAGAAAGCTACTAAACTCAAAATAGAGGAACTAAATAAACCAGTAGTAAAACAGGTATACCAATCTAGGATAAAAAGATTTATCAGTGAAAGGCAGATGGATCTGAATAATAGCACAATAGAAGAAAAGTGGCAAATGTATAAAAGAAACACTCCTCAGTTATACTGAAGAGGTGTATGGTAGGAAACAAATTAAAGGAGATGGGAAAAGAACAGCATGGTGGAATGAGAATGTATTTTCAACATTTACATAATCCCTCCAGAACATATGAAACAAGGAATAAAGATCAATTAGTAAGAGTAACAAGTAATCCAGAGGAGACAGCTGAAGATGTAGATATATCAATGGAAGAAATCCAAACAGCTATAAGAAAAATGAAATAAGGAAAAGCCTCAGGAGTAGATCAAGTTTATCCAAAAATGATTAAAAACCAAGGGAGAGAGGCAGACAAACTACTACAATGCAATATGCCAACAAGCATGGAAGTCCAAACAGGTGCCAGGCGACTGGAAAAAGGAACGGTAGTACCAATACATAAGAAAGGATCAACTATGGAATGCTCAAACTATAGAGGGATATCACTTCTTAGCGTTCCAGGAAAAGTGTATGCCGGGGTACTGGAAATGAGACTAAGGAAAAGGGTAGAAGATCAGATTGAAGAACATCAGATTGTATTTAGACCAGGGAGAAGTGTACAAGGCCACATATTTACAATTAGACAAATAATAGAAAACATTCTTGAGAGAAAGATTGACTTGCACCTGTGTTTTAAAATCAGAAAGTGACCTTCAGTCGAATATCAGCATTATGAACAATGAACTAAATAAAAGAGGAATGAGAGTAAATGCAAAGAAAACCAAAACAATGCTAGTAACTAGGGAAGCTAAAACGGAAAATCTTAAATTGGGCAGGAGAATTTATAACAAGTTCAAAACTACAAATACCTAGGAGTAATGATTTAACTCTGAGGGAAAACTAAGAGAGGAAATCAGCCAGAGAATCAAAAGAGCAAGTGCAAGATATAACCATGTAGGAAAGGCATTTGTAGGTAAACAAGAATTGTCAACAAAAACCAAGATGGCAGTATACAACAGTTTAATGTTTTACTCTCCTCAATGGCAGTGAAATGTGGACCTTAGACAGTAGAGTACAGACAGCTGAAATGAAATATCTTAGAAGAGTAGAAGAGAAAACTAAAAGAGACAAAATCAGAAACACAACTATAAGAGATAAAACCAAAGCAGATGTCATAAAAACTAAGAAAGAATTAAATCGATTGAGATGGTGTGGGCATGTAAACAGAATGAATGACAATAGAATAACTAAATCAGTATACAGTACTAAAGACCAAGGTAAAAGACCAAAAGGCAGACCTCGGAGAAAGTGGGAAGAAGATATAAAAGAGGCATTGAAGAATAGAAATTTAACCTTATTGGAAGGAAATAGAAAATGCCAGGACATGGTATCCTGGAGAAAGATCATCTCGGGCATCTGAACCCATACACCGAAAGGTAGAATGGGAACTGATAAAGAAAGAAAGAAAGAAAGAAAGAAAGAATCAGTGAAATGTGTTTATTACCTTATTTTTCATGTGGGCTAAAAGGGCTGTATTATGTTTGAAGCAAGGTGGCAATGCGTCTGAAAAGGGGAGAAAACGGTCCCATCATGCATTATTTCAACACACTTTGTTTGAAAATACTATATTCAAAAGATCTATTAGATCTATATTTAGATAAAACTTAAGGATTAAGTTATTTATTTTGACTTGAAGAGCCTCATTTATGCATTATGTTACGAAAAAGCTTTTCTGATTGCTTTCTGCCATTCCTGTTTCAGGTATGATCTGACCTATTTGAAGACAGGATTTAATTCTTTCTTCTTTTTTTGTTTTACAAAGAGAGATGAAACTGAATCTGAAAAACCCTGACACTAAAAGGACAACAAAAATCCTTCAAGACGAAGCAGACAAAGACTCCCTAATTGTAGGAATCATAGGATGTGGTCGATTGGGAAGTCAAATTGCTCATTGTCTCTTAACTTATGATCAACTTCACCTAGCAAACTTCACATTTCAACACGAAGACCAGAAACTCTGGGTGCGCATTTATTCAGTCCAAGAATATTTACTAAAACTATGAATACCTTTTGTGCCTTGGATAGAAGTTGTTTTCCGGGGGATAGTTGTAGTAGTAGTCATTTTCGTTTTAATATGTCTTTTATTTTTATTAACTTTATATTGAGAAATATCACTTCAGTTATGAGGTTTATCATCAGGGGAAGGGATTAGTTTATTTTAGTTCTATATATTGTAGGATGTTGTTTAATAAATGTTTCCTTCACTGGCATCATTCTATCCATATTATTTTTCTGTTGATAGTATCAAAAGTCAACAAATTTGTGTAAGAAAGCCAAAAACATGTAGTTATGTCCCTTGCCACATCTTTTGTATTGATATCATTGTTTTTCACAGTATTATTAGTTTTAGTGCTTTCCCTTTTCCTATTGTTTAAACAGTTTCAATGATAAAGCTGTTAATGATAATGGTTAATCTAAATTGTTAATGGAGATAATGTTTACTTCACAGAATATCTTCAGCACAGAGGAGTCGAATGCTACTTCAATAATGAGCGTCTCATTTCCTCAGTTCATGTGGCAATTTTCTGTGTCCTCCCATCTCAGATGTCATCAATAGCTGAGGAGGTGAAACCATACATCTCATCCTCCCTAATCATGCTTTGTCCCTTCAGTAGCTTGAGTCTGCGCCGTTTGCGACAAATGCTTGGTTCCTCAAATGTTATACGACCAGTCCTCCATTGGTCAGAGCAAAACCAAATGAGAATTACAATTACAGTATTAATATCAACACTGCTTTAGAAAATCAAAAGATTGTTCAAGGAACTTGTCCAGTAGGGATTGACAAATCAGGTAATATTTGTTACATCATGTAAACATGTTGTTTCCGTTTCAAAAAGTTTTCATGTACATATCAATCAGTTAGTATTATTCTCTTTTGTTTTCATGACAATGTAAGACTTCTGGAGAATTCAATAAAAAAACAAAGAAAAAAATTTGAATACATAAAAAAAGGAAAAAAATCAAGCATGAGTTTTTAGAGGAATAAGATTTGAATTAATTTTTGTTCAAAATTATTTTCCTTTAAACAAAAATTTACAAAATTAGTAGCTCATGATTTTTAACTCTTAAGGCCGTGAATTATGGTGAAATTGTTACTTAGTTTAATACTCACTTAGATCAAGATCAATCTGAAAGTATTCAGTAACACGAAGCTGATGAAATTCATATTCTACTGTGAATTGAAATGAAATTTTAGCCAACATTCTGACTTGACTGAGCCCAGGAGTATCAAGACATCTTTGGAAACAAAAAAATTTGTTCTTTTTTTCCTTATATTACTTAGGTGTTAAGCAAGGTGTGGTTCAATAACAATCTTACCCCTTAAGTTTCGTTCATGTTCAGTTGCAGCTGAAACAACTTGGTTGTTCTTTTTTTAACTCATTGGCTTCGGTTCTATTTCTTCCAAAGAGATTTGTTTTAAATGATTTAAAATTGCCTCATTTAAAATCAGTATTCATACATGCTACCAATGTAATCAATACAGAAAAATGGTGCAGCATCCACAAATCTTTTAAAGGATATAAGTTAAAGCATAATATTTCCTTTTCGTTTTAAAAACAGAGAAAAAATGAATTTGATTTTGTATCTTTCAGAGCTTATCGTCAGTGCTGACGAAAGAATTCTTGAGACCATTATACTTGCTGTGTCCAACACATGCACTGACATGGGTCTCACTCAATCCCAAACTTTGTCTGTCATTCATCACGCAGTCTTTGGGGAGACTCATAAAAAACCTCTCATCTGTGACAGACTTCTTCTCCGGGATTTTGTTCAGTCTGACAAAGAGGCAGATCCAAACGGGTATGTTGGATGAGTCAAATTTTAATGTGATTCTTTTGGGGGGTTTTATTTGCTATAATCTAGAGTGGTATAACATCAGTACAACTGATCAGTTTTGTTTGATGCGTCTTAAAATTTTTAATGAAAATGTCTCTTTATTTTAATACAAGTTCTCATTTTAATACAAAATAACTAGTTTCTTTCGACCATAAAATAACTAGCAAGAATCTGTTGTGATAGATCATGTTTTGTCTACTAGAGGGTGGCTGTACTGCTGTTAAATGTAGTTGCACTGATATAAGTGTGTTTTTTTATGAAATAAGGGAAATTTGGGACATTATCAACCAATCAAAACACACAGTTTCTATATATGTGTCAAATTAATAACAAGATGGCCTTTTTGTTTAGATAACTTTGAAGGTCATAGGAGGCTTTATTGACAAAAATCAGTTCTTATCTTTACATGACCTTTACTTCCGATCCTTAGGTGCTGAGTTGATGTTAGAGCATTCTATCTACATTTTAGTTCTCTGATTTTCTTTTTCATGAGACTTAAATAGTGATCAACTATTTTTTCCTGTGTCAATTATGTTATGCATAAAGGAATAATTAGGAAGACAATAAAATCATCTACTAGAAAGGTAGATGAAACACTCAGTAGACAAAACAGAGCTCAAATCCTCCACATCAGCAGCCTTTGGCTTTTTATAAAAGATAATATTTAGGCACAATAGATAAATCTGCTAAGTCAGGGGTGTTCTTTCCTTTTTGTTGGGTTTTTTGTTTGTTGATTTTATGTTCTATTCTTCCTTGGCTTTGCCAAGAGCTTATACTGCAAATGCAAAGTGAAGTCTGTTCTATTTCATCACTTCATGTAATTTTTCATTTTCATAAGGCGTCTTGATCCATATTTTTTTGTTGACTCACATTGTCTGCTCACATAATCTAGTTTTCCTTTTGAAATGAGGAAATAAGAGAATTGTATGTTTCTTTTCAAGGGGAGGTTGTGTTTTTAGATTTGAAACTGTAACATTTTAAAACAGTCTATTCATATTGTATAAAATTAGTACAGTTGTCACAGGGTAAACGCACACTTCATAAAAGCATGCTCTGCATAAACACATGCTTTCCTCTGTTGACCGAATTTTTATTTTATAATAACAGTGTGTAAAGACACGGTCGACACGCATAAAGACACACTTTTTCTCTGTAGTGCAACTTCATACCCATCTATTAGAAGCCGTAAAACAAGTCTTTTGTTGAGTTTTCATCAGAAATAACAATAACACGAGAACAGATGGCACACTGTAGCGAACAATGCTAGGACTAGGGCAAACGTCTTATTCCATATCTAGCTTTGTTGTCTATTTGAGCACTACCCAGGCGAATGTGTCAGACAGTCTTACGTCACGTCTGACCTACACTGTCTATACTGCTCCTCCTCATCTCTGATTTCAATGATGAAAGTCGGAGGCTGGCTGTCCAGACATTATTCTGTGGGTCGCAAATTTATCGATCAACCCAGAGTGTGATATGATTGGCTGCGGCAATGAGCATGCAATGGAATTTCATAGACTGCGATCGGTGACAGGTGATGCACACACTCAACGAAAGAGAGTAAAGGTGTGAGGGCGGGGCTAAATGTTCACAGACCATGAGAATTTGGCAATCGAGGTCGATTGTGCGTAGTTAGAGGTTTGTTAGCATGATAATTATTGATAGATCTAGATCTACCTTTGCGCTGTCACTTCTTTTACAAAGCTGAGAAGAACCAAAGCATTTCTTTCTTTATCAGCTCCCATTCTACCTTCCGGTGTATGGGTACCAAAGCATTATCTTCCGAAACTATGTATTTTTTCAGCGCCATAAGGGTGCGTGTTTATCCAGCGACTGCTGTATAACATTGTGTGCTTTCTGAATTTGGTGGGTTTTTTTTCCCTTTTGCTGATAGATATTTATATGACATGAAATGTAGAGACAGCTCCTGTCAACTTGAAGTATCTTAAACAGTTATTTCAGAATGACTTTATTTGTTCATTTCAGGACTCTTCCTTTCTATGATCTTGTGGACGTACATGAGCAAGGAACAAAAAAGTTTTACAACGAATCATTGACAGCGATTCCATGCAGTCAACATTCCTAGCTCGATATGGCCACTTATTTGAAGACTATGTGCACAAAAAAGCTTATGGGCAACTTCCTTGAAATCCTCCTCAGCATTTGATGCAATTCTAGACTGATCTGAAGCCTTTTTTCATTGATGGCTGTGATAACGACATGTTTATTTAAGCAAGTTACAATGTATTACACTTTAATAAGATGAGATATATATTTTACTGTGAGCATTGATGAAATATTTCATTTTCATTCACACTTTAGAGTTGTGAATTACTTTTCTTCAATATATCTATGGTCATTTCTTCGGTAGGAGGTCATTGACTCAAGTTACCACAGCCGTGATGCTCATGGAGTAATAGTGTGATAGTGTCTGACAAAGACGGAGATCACCAGGTTTCAATTCTGCTTTATAGAAGCGGATATTTGCTCAATAAGTCCTTTTTTTCCACATAAAATCCAACCATTGATGTTATGCTGGCTGGACCAGACACCTAGTCCTATTAGAGATGGACAAGAAAGTTGTGAGGTCTTTTATACAATTGCTTTCCTCTTTTGATGATCCCCTGGTAGTTAACAAATTTGTCCTGGCAAAATTTAAGGACCCTTTTCAAAACCAGGAGATTATCCTTTACATTGTTTGAAGATAAACAAAGAATGAAAGAAACAAGCTAAGACAAGATGTATAGTGAACCTGTCTTAATGCTTAAAATACAAGTTAAAAGGCATTTATTGACTACACATCACTACCAATATATGACTCTACTTCTTGTATCATCTTCAAAGTTCTTATGCTCTTCCTCTTCAATTTTTTCCATCCATTTTCCAAACAGCAGGAGAATGGCAAAATGTTGTCAAAACTACATGACTTTTTTAATGTGTCACTTTTTTTACTCAGTGTAATTGAAGCCAATACTGGGAAGAGATCTCAAAAAGAATCTCTACAAGTTAAAAAGTTAAGACAATAAATTGCCTTTTACAAGTCCTGCCCCCACCACCAAATTAATCAAAATAAATGCCAATGTACTATTCAACAGTCATTAAACCTTGTTATTTCTTGAAAGTTTTCAACTATCATCCTTTCATATCTTTGTCTTGTAATCTGTTTACAGTCGTTTACCAACGAATAATAAAATTAATTACCTGCTGCCACAACTCTGAATAGCTGTTCACGTGTGTCTGCATGTTTGATTATTTTGTATGTGAAGGACTTTCATAATGTTGATAGGAAGCTCAGTGGGAGCAAAAGATAAAGGATCTTCAGAAGAAAACAACCCCCATCGTTAAAGTATTTAGAGAGTCTCAAAAAGAAGAGAACCCCTGTCGTCCGAGTAGTTTGACTTTACTCTTAACTTCCTTACACTCTAAGGTGACCGGGTTGCCCCTAGATTGCAACTCCTTGGTGCCCCTCTCTCTTTTCTTTTTGTTCCCATGGTGTTACCCACCCCACAGCTAACCATGCTCGTCATTGCTTGACTTTTCTAGTTAATTAGGCTGTACTGGTATGTGAAACCCATGATGTCCCCCACCCAACAGCTAATCATGCTCGTCATTGCTTGACTTTTCTATACTGGTATGTGAAACCCACGATGTCACCCACCCAACAGCTAACCATGCTCGTCATTGCTTGACTTTTCTAAATGATTAGGCTGTACTGGTATGTGAAACCCATGATGTCACCCACCCAACAGCTAACCATGCTCGTTATTGTTTGATTTTTCTACTTGGTTAGGCTGTGTATGAAGACCATAATGTTGATGATATTAAGCATCTAGTATCTAGAGCTTCCAGGGATTCACCAT
This sequence comes from Doris montereyensis, assembly GCA_037039925.1. Lineage (NCBI taxonomy): Eukaryota > Metazoa > Mollusca > Gastropoda > Nudibranchia > Dorididae > Doris > Doris montereyensis. Next base: position 22,375 of record JAXRKP010000899.1, on the reverse strand, counting down.
ACAAATCAAATGGTTGTTAAAATTTGAACAAATATCTTATGTGGCGTCGGTGGCAGAGCAGTTAGGCTTCTGGACTGGGGTCATGATGTTCAGGATTTGAATCCTAGCAAAACTAGATCCAACATTGTCTTCTTTGAGAAAGATATTTAACACGCATTTCCCCACTTTACCCAGGTGCAAATGGGTACAAGCACTAGTTTGGGGGTAAATGCCTGCGTCAGGCTAGCATTCTGACCAGGAGGTGATTATTCTCACCTGTTCCACTTCACACTATTGAAACTGGGATTAGCTCAGGCTCTATGGGCCTTAACGGCATTGAAGGAATTTTACTTTGAACAAATATCTTTGAAAGGTAGCAAGAAGAAAAAAGGCATAACAAAGAAACATTTATATGAAATGGGCCTATATCCTTGTTTATTTCTCACATCAAAATAACAAACAGAGAATAAGCAGCATATGACATGGGAGGAAATATGAGAAAGCGAGATTGGTGGTGATTGGGGGGGAAGAAGAGAAAGAATAAAGCCAACAAACAACAAGAAGTTGATACCATTGACATCATATGTGATGGCTATATTATTACTGTATATGCCAGAAACTATCATCAAATGCAATATCGCTATAACCAATAGCAAGCCAGCTATGTTTAAATAGGTTGGTATAAAAGGATACTTCATAAGACAATCAAGTCACTCACATGCACGGTTTGTAATCTCATTTTCATCCAATTATATATCAGGCACTTCATTCAAAATATAACCTTTTCCTTTCTTCAAGTATCATTAAACGGAAACAGGAAAACAGTCGCGAGAAACAGAACATCACGCTATCGAATATTGTCATAAATTAGAATGGTGTAAAACAAATTTGCAAGATGAAATACAATGATGAGTGGTGAGAAGAAAGAGAAAGAAAAGCAAAGAAATGTCACAAATAAATGGCAAAGATTATCTTAATGCATTGTTAAAGGACTACATAAAAAGTTTTTTTAAGAATAACAGTTTAAAATGTCCAAATTAACTTTGTGTAAAACATTTTCAACTATTATTACAACTGAAGACGATTGTTGCAAAGGTTTTTCATGAATTAAGATTCTCATTTCAAAATTTGTCAAACCTAAAAATCTTTCTGTTTATTTAAATTGTACATGTTATGACATAACAATGCCAGCCTAAAGAACTGCACATTATTAGTTTACCAAAATCATTTCTTTAATTCCTTGTAAAATTGATCAAGAGCTTGAATTTCGTCAAAAATTACAAAATACATTTGATTTATTTATAGTTTACATGCTGTGCTTTTTTCACATCAATGAAAAGGTTAAAAAAGAAGAAAAATTGGTTTTAAACAAGGAAAGAAAAATGTCTAAGCAAAAGTTATAACAGCTCAATTTTTCTTTAAACCATTTAAAAAAAAAAAGGAAAAGAGTGAGTTGACATTTTAACCTGAATAATCCATTGTTAAGTCTCATTGGATGGACGCTATGAAACACCTTTTGTCAGCATTAATATGCTTACTAACAACATTTGAATATCTAAATTTCATTTGGTAATAAGTACAAAACAAATGAATGCATAAAACAAATACAATTATATGTAAAGCACATTGTCTAATGCATAGCAGGATAAAATATTTCATTACATATGAAATTATGCACCATTTCGATTTTCCTTTACACTAAATACAAAGTACACATATATCCTATTCTTCTTTCAAGTGTTGATAAAAATGGTTAAGTGCAGTATAGTCTATTTGTAGAAGCAAACACGAAATTGGCCTTGTTGCATCTATATATATGTAAAGCTTATTTTCTCAAACTTTGAAAGCGGTGACCACTATATTTTGCATATAGGTTTAAAACAGCTTGCTTTAGATTCTTATTGTGTTAACTTTTTTGATCGAGAGAGTATTTGAATCAAATATAATATTGTCTCCGGGTATGATTGTCTCCTATAACCCAATACAGCAAATTACATTCCTACAAATAAAACACCATAGTCCAAAGGCACTTTTTCTGTGCATCAGCAGAAATAAGAAGGCAACATAGTGAAGAGTGACAGAGTATAAGGATAAGAGCGAAACTGAAAAAAACATAAAACTAGTGCTTGCACCTAAGAACAATAAAGGCGATGTAACCGTCAATTAGGAGAACTAATAAAAGATTGCTATATCAATCCAAAGAAAATAAAGCATTACAAAATATTGTTGTTGTAAAAAGTCAATATCTTATGCATTTGTGGAACCAATTGTTGAGTAAAGTAAAAGAACATGAAATTGGGCTTTGATAGAAATCAGGGCTAAAATATATGCTGCTGCGATATATAAAGGAAAGATTTTCATTCTTGCCATGCTAAAAATAAATGCATGGAATTTCGCAAAGTAAACAGTTTCATTTAAAATTGTGAAAGAATCTAGCATTTTCATCACAAGCCCTTGAGAACTTTGACTATTAAAATATATTCTTTACAAGACTACGTGCTAGTGAATGGAAGCATAAGCTAACTGAAAAAATTCTGTCTTGCATATTTCCTTTTAAAACTTTGAAACCTTTTGTACAAAATTATTATGCAAAGAAGCAATATAGTTTATATGATAGTCAGTAAAAATGTCAGGCTCTGCTGGAAATAAGATTAGAATTTTGAACATATACAGATTTTGATATAATAAAAAAAAATACAGAAGGTGTTTTCACCAAAACCAACTCATAATAATTAGTTTGAGACATATTGGAATCTTGGTACCGGTACTAACTACTATCTCCAGCTATGTTTCTGAATGTGAAAGTACGTTACGGTCTTTGCCAATCTTTGTGAGGCTTTTAAAAAATTTCTTCTAGGCACCATGATGACAAAATCAATCAAGTTTTTACTGTGATTTAGAAAATCAAACGACTGGACATGCAGAAAAGTTTCTCCTCTTGAACAGAAATGCCACAAGTGCTATTTTTCATGTTCTAACCCCAATAAGTCTAGAAGCTCCATTGCATATCATTGGAAAGCACTGATTGTGATTATGATTTTTGATCACATCATGACAATAAATTTCAAACAAAAATTTTCACAAAGTGTAACATGACATCAAAACAAAGTAGAAGAATTTTTCAGGGAATTTCACTCAAAATATCAATGTTTTCTGTACTTTGAATGTGAGTTAAATCTTACGCTCTCTCAAACAAACAAAATCCCCATGCCCCTAAATTTCATGATGGTAGCCCAGTAACATGAGCTTCCGGTCCCAACTTAGCAGCTAAACCAGCTTTTATAAACAAATGTCAACATAAAGAAATGTTGTTACCATTGCCAGCAGTTGAGGATTTTTTTTTTTTAAAAGAAGGAAAAAAGAAGAAAATGAAGAAGAAGGAAATGTATAACAAATACAGTCCAAATCAAATATCTAAAAAATATGCTGAAGGTGGAGACAGCGACGAGAAAATTGTTCGTAAGCTGAACAAAGAACCCTGTTGGCAGAGATCTACAATGCCATGACATTATAAATCAATATTTTAATACATAAATTCATTAAGGTAGGCCAGAGAGAGTTCATCACCTGGTTAAACAGTTATTTATGGCCCAGTACTCATGAGTCTTGCAAACATATTTTATGGCTAAGAACTAAGAATAAAAGAAACATTCCTACAAGTCTTAAAATCTGTAATGATCATACTAAACATAAATATAATATATCAAATATCATGAGAGAACTACACAGTTGTCAGATATTCATACAATGACTTATATAAATAAATTGATATTGCAAAGTTCTTACAAAAGAGACACTTGCAAATGTTATGCTTTAATTTTTCATATTCTGCTTAGAAAATATTTGAAGTGTTCATACATTCTTTATTATTCATCAGACATCAAAAAGACAGATAAACGTAATGTAAATGGAGAATATATAGTACAGTCTAAATGATGAGAATGATGGTGATTATTGTTGTTATTATTAGTAGTAGTATTTTATCATTATCAAAGGGAAAATGCAAAACATATTAACTAGACATGCAGACAAAGACATCATATTTTATCACAGGCAGTGAAATATGAGTGAGAATTGTGGATCATTCACTCGGTGCTACTATAAAAAGCTCATCACTTAAACAAGTTGAAGAACTCATATCCTTTTTTCTCTCTCACCCATCAAAGTATATATCCTATACAAATAGTCAACTTGGGCATTTTTGTATGATTTTATAATGATTCATACAAATATCTGTTTTGAACATAAGCCAAAAATAGCCATACAAAACATTGTTTTTTAAAATTGATAAAATAAAACTATGGAAGTTTGAAACGTTATACTACAAAGATCATAGTGTGATAGTTTATTTCCTCAAATCATTAAACAAAATAAAGACAAAATACACACATAAAATAATGTTTAAGTGAGCATTCCTCCTGGGAACACTTCTGTCTTCATCAAAATATTCTATGAAAAGATTGACCACTTCGATTCAAGGACATATTACAAAGGAATCTCCTCCAGATGTAAACCCAGACCTGTAGCATTGCAAATCTTTAAAAAAAAAACAACGAAAAATAGAGAACTTAAAAATTAAAAAAACAAAACAAAACAAAAAAAGCGTTTAAAAAAAATGTTGACATATCTGCCTTTCTGTCATTGTTCGATAACAAGACGCCAAAGACACAACTTGAGACACCAAAGAGATAACGTCTTAAATAAATTATTTCTGACATTCTCAGTATATAAGAGCTTAAAAAGCTGATGCGGTAATTCCCTCTTCACTTATCCCACGTTCATATCGATTTTGAAATGCCAAAAATAAATTAATATTTTTTAACGATTCACTGAATCTGTTACCAGCGATCAGACATCTATTTCGTAAATGGCTCTTGTCACAAATCATCATTTTAAATACTTTATTAAGTGAGGCTGCAATCAGGATATTCCCCTTTCTGTTTTTCACCATACAGATGCAAAACAGTAAAGTTATGAACAAGGACCCAATGTGACGCCTAATTTGCGAAGTCAAATTAAAATAATGGAATATGAACTAAAGCTGCAAATCTGTTAGGATTTTCTCTTAAATCAATGTGATGTTGCATTTGTATTTATTATATATTAAGACGAAAGTGGTATTTTATCATATTTTCATATCACTTTAATGTAAAAATGGAATCTTTATATTATAAAACGAGTCTATCCATCATGCAATGTGCAATAATAAAAATTTGTCTTCTCTTTGTCAAATGTCATCTTTAATTCAATTACATGATTCAGACGATGGGGAAATATATTCTTTTAAGTTTTGGTTTTCTATGATTCTAATGTTCTGAAAGTTATCACCATTTGTATTTATTGCCACAGGAAAACAACACGTAAATTTACAAATATGTTTTGGTTTTAAGAGAGGAAATATATTGAAATTTCAACAACAATAGTTAATTTGAAACAAGATGAGAAATAATTTACCCAAGGTGTAATTCAGAGTTGTTTGAATTATCATAGAATATGAAACACTTTTATTGCAGTTATGAAAATTACTTTACTCTTAAAAGGTGTAGAGAGGACTTCCAACTGTGGTGATTTTCTTGTTTGTAGAATACAAATTTAAAATAAACAATACTTGTACATAATCAAAACATCTTATGCCATGAGTGAATAACTGTGATAAAACAATAAATACATTCATTCACCATACACATCATGACAAGAAGAGTCAAAGTACAATATACCTCCCATCAATAAAAAAAACAAAACATATTGTTAAAACGTTACAGCCATTTAAAACAGAATACATCTATTCAGCAGAAAATTAAAGCCGGCAGTTCAGTCTGTGTCCTGTTTTAAATAAGTACAAAACATGGAAAAAATTATTCTTGCTCTAATGTAGTAACAGTAAATAAAATAGGCAGGTACAAAAAATAATAGTAATAAATCAGGCCACATTTGACTATTGGGATGAAGAATCAAAAGCTGAATATTTCTTTTAGTGATTATTATTTATAATATTATTATCATGATCATCATTATCATAATTATTGCTCTTCAACTCACTCATTGTGTGAGTAACAAACCTCGCCAGGCATAGCAGTACACTACATTAAAAACAAAAACTTTTAAAAAAAAGAAAAAACCATGCCCTGTTCTTAAAAAAAAATAATTTCAGTTCAATTGAAGGTATTAACAAGTATGCATAAATTATGGTAATTTCTTTCAACAATCTTCATCAGTTCATATTATGTTTATGCAGACCTGTGGTCAGTGTAAAAAATATGTATGTACTTATATACATCAGTCATTATTTTTATGATACAAGCATGATGCACATTTACATGAATATTCACGTTGAATTATTCATCAAATTTTGTCTTAAAGAGGTATATTATATTCTGGGGTTTATAAAAATCCTCATAGTTTCTGAATTTACAGCTTTTTCTTGCCAACATTAAACTAAAAGCATTGAAAGTAGGGTCTCATTTGCTTTAAAAGACAAATAATAAAATGCAGCTTCCAATGCTTGTAATGCCACTTTGGTGTAAAGTTAAAGGATAATATCCCATGCATTGCTCTACTCATGTGACCGTTGACAATAACGTAAAATATATTTCCACTTGTATCCTAAAAGAAATAATGTAAAATAAGCGCCTGACGCATAAACTTCCTTGAAACAGTCTCAGTCCTTTGATGCCACAGTGCAAGCAGTTAAAAATTCACCACTGCCACAAGAAGCTTTACTAAAAGGAAGAGTTCATTACTTTTTAAAATGCAAATATTCCAACTTGATCACTCATGCCAGCCGCCTGTTAATTTGTGAAACAATTCTTCATTCAAAGACTGGTTCTTGTCCTGGGCTCTCATGGACAGGAAAATGTAGCCTCCGATAAACTCGTGAATAGCTTTTACAAGAACACTCCATGGAAGCAAAGGTCACTTTTTCCGTGTCGAAATCTAAGACAACATTTTCTACTTCCCAGTTGACATGCCATGATTGTAGAGATGTATAGCGCCATGTTTTGTGAGAATCTCCTGAATTGACATCCATTAGGATAATGCGGTTGCTTGAAATGCCAATAAGTTCCTGCAAGAAATGGTGGAAAAGGTACAAAAGTTAGAATGGCATATTAATGAGTCCTATTAAAATCAAATATATATGCAATGGGTTGAAAACAGTTAACCATGGATATCATACTATTTTCTTTAAAGTCCATAGAGCCAAGGCATATCCAAATTTCTATGTGTGTGGTGAAATATGGGGTGATACATCACCTCTTGTTCAGGAAATTAGTCTCTCACAGATTTTATTCAAACTTGAGCTGGTACCCATTTTTAATGTGGGCCAAGTGGGGAAGTGCGTGGTAAACTTGATCCCTAGGCCTATAGCCTAATCGCTAGGCCATTGACTCCAGTGTATTATAGTACAACAAGCATGTTAGATCCCGGGTAATACCAAATACTATTAGATCGAGTCAGTATTTGAGACTGAGCTTACACAGTAGGCGTGAGCAGTATGCCTACTATTCCAATTTTTTAATTACAAAACCTGATTACAATGGCAGCTGAGGTGAATGAAAATTCTACTAAAAGACGGGAAAACAATGAAATTTTGATTAATCAAACATCACTCCTGGTAGAAAAATTCCTCAGATGAAAACAATCTTGGGGTCATTTAGAATCAATATGCAAAATATGGTTACTCCTAGTGGCCTAGCAACAGAGCCTTTGACCAACAAAGCACGACCGTCTCAGAACTATATCTATAGAGACAATTGATGACTTGCATCATCTAATACAAAAATATTCTAAAAATCATCTGGTTAAAGATGAAGAAATGCTAATAAGTACACATTAATGACAATGCACTTGAAACATCAGCACACTAGAGGATAGGAAATGGAAAACTTCACTCCTGTTAAACATTTACTCCAACTTCGATTCATGCAAGCAAATGCTAAGTCTTGTGGAAATAAAAGGAAGACCATCACAAGTGTACATCTTATTTGTTCAATAAACATCAGATCCGCCTTTACAGGTGTTAAAACAATAGGTTTAGTCAAATGACTGGGACACTTCAATGCCTAATTAAATGATATCGTAGCTGCATATTTTTTATTTACATGTTTGTAGAAAAATCTTGAAATGCATAATACACTAGCAGATCTACATTATATTGAAGAAGAAAAAAGGAGGCAAATTACAACAAGGCAACAAGACTCTACTCTTATTTGTAAAAACGCTGTGGCAAGACTGTTATGTCTGCTAATCCAGGGTACTTACTAAATATATTTTTTTCATAATATCATTATCATTCAAATAATACTAGAGTAGTTTACTATAAGTGGGACTCGATAGTCGAGAGGCAAGGTGTCAGCATCTCAACCAAAAGGTGCAACATTTTTCTTGTTTCTTTTTTTTTTTTTTTTCAAGTAAAATTTACCCCTCTGGTTCAGGTAGGTGGATCAACATCTTGTCCCATCGGAGGTGGACGATAAAAAGGAGGTGTTGTCCGCAGATCTTAACATTTTGTGAATGTTAAAGATCCCTTGGCTGTTTACAGGGCAGTGTGGGCAAAATTTAAAATCCTACCAAAACCCCCCGAGATCACCTCAGTTGTGGATGTGGGTAAATCAAATCAAATCAAAATATTTAAAAAACAGTAGTACAAGTAAGCAAATGTTTAATATTGTTGAAACGATGACCAACATATTTTGTTGTACGAGCAAAAAAGCTCACCTCTTTCTTCCCATTGGACATTTTGATACGAAGTACGTCAAGCCGTATTGGGGCAGTGATTGCCAGGCTTTGATGTAAGCCAATTTGGCTTCCATTAGAGACATGGCTGAAACGCTTGAATGAGCTTCCATGATACGCGACACCAGCTGTGGAGGAGAAGTAAAGATAATATGATGAAATTAGGGAAAATAATGATAATATGATGCAATAAGGACAAAAGAAAGACAATACAATAAACGTACAACAATGTGTTACAATTACGGAAAGGTAAAGATAAAATGTTACAATAAGGAAAATCAAACTAGGCAAAACACAAAGACAGTAACAGAAAAATTAAGACAATGTGATGATGGACTTAGGCAGGGGTTTGTAAGTGTGTGTGTGCATAGGTGGTTTGGGGATGGGGGGCGGGGGGAGTGGTTACAAATAAGTGTTTATAAAGAATATGACACATCTACTCACAGACTTTGACTTGATTTTGCGGAAAAATCTGGGTGCCACAAAGTCCTCCGGCTGTATATCGGCTTGGTTGGGCGTTGTTTCCACATGCACGGGGGAAGGAGAGATGACAGGGTGCTGCATGCCAAGGAAGGACTGGAGAGCTTGGACTTCTGCCTCGTAAGAGCTGTCGGCCATAGTTTTACCCTTGGAGGCCAATTTGCAGGCAGCCATCCACCTGCAGTATTGCTCTTCCTGGAATCATAGACAAGTTACACAACAGTTGATGAGAAGAAATCGAATGAATGGATGGATGTGCTTCACATCATGCAAAAGATGTCTTTTTATTCTTCTTTCTTTCTTTTGTTTCAATTTAAGACATGCCAATATGTCGACCTGAATACTTAACTATTACAAAAAATAAGAATGTAGAGACATGTAAGAAAAGTAAATTCAATGTTTACACTATTATATCTGCCTATGTTTCAAGCACAAAATCAGCAAAGAAGAAAGACTACTCTGGTAAAATCTTTGTCAATAGAAAATTATAACTCCATCTGAAAACTATGAACATCATCCAATCTATCATATTTAAAAAATAGTTACTTAAGTGTGAATTTCATCAACAAGAGCTTGAACAGTTATAAAAACTGGGAAGTGTGCACTGGTCATATTATTTAAATCGTTTTGTGGCATCAATCTATTAACTTATTTATATGTTTATCTATTTATTGAATAAATCATTTCTATTATTATCTATTTATCTATTGCAGTGCTTTGCTCGCTTGTTTATTGTGTTGTCAAATTGATAATTCACAGTTGCTCTTTTTCATCCTTGGGCAATGTCTAAACATCCTGTGCAGCACATGAAGGTCAAAATAACTTTTGTGCAGGCAAGTAAATAGCGACAAGAGCTCAGATGATAAGAGCTCAGATTATTTTTTGTTCGTACAAGTAACACTAATAGAAAAAGTTGCTTATAGAGCTGGAGCATAGCTCAGTTACTGTAGCATTAAGGGAACAGATAACCCAAGACCATACACTGGACAGGATGCTGGTGTGCCACAAAGTTTACCTCCGAGCAACAGCTGCCGTTCATTCACGTCAAAGTCGAGTGAGAGAAAATCTGAAGTGTAGGCCTAGCAAGACTAGGATGCAAATCCTTACCTCATGGTCACAGACTTATTTCATAGCAATTTACCCTATCTTGAATTAAGAGCAAACAGCGAGATTGAAAGCAAGAGAAAGGAAAGAAGAAGGGCCTATCAGGAGCAAGAATGACAGTCTACCACATTGCCAACCATGCCACATTTACACACACAGTAAAACAAGACCAAATGAAAAACAAATTCCAGATGGATATTTAAAAACAAAACAAAAGAAATCAAAATTTTCTACTCACTTCATCAAAACGTAGACAAATCTCTGACATGCCTTCAGGTTCCGGGACAAAGAGTTTGATGCCATATTTATGGGATGACAGGTTGACGTCTGGCTGGGCCTCACATCCTGAACAAAGAGGTACAGAAAATTGACACACAATTACAACCAGAGCATTGGGGGCAATCCTTCTGTAAATGCTACTACCACTGCTACTGTACTGCTACTACTTCCATACTACTACTGCTACTTTCACTACCACCACCATAGCCACTACTATTATTACTACTGCTACTACCATTACTACTACTGCTGCTGCTACTTTCATACCACTACTGCTACTTTCACTACCACCACCATAGCCACTACTATTATTACTACTGCTACTACCATTACTACTACTGCTGCTGCTACTTCCATACTACTACTGCTACTTCCACTACCACCACCATAACCACTACTATTATTACTACTGCTACTACCATTACTACTGCTGCTGCTACTACTTCTATACTACTACTACTACTACTACAATGCACTACAACCACCACCATCACCACTATTACTACTACTTGTTATAACTACTATGTTTACTATTACTGTCACTACTACTACTGCTGCTACTACTACAACCACCACCACTTCTTTACTATTACTACTTGTTATAATTACTATTACTACTACCATCACTATAGGGAAACACTTGTCTCAGACCATGCACTGGGCTATTTGCTTTCGTTAATTTGTCGGGGGATTTATAATATAGTGATATTTTATTGGAGATATTTCATTTGGTTTGTTTGATATTTGGGTTTGTTTTGTTTTGGTTTTTTTGTGTTGTTTTGTTTTTTGTTTTGTTTTGTTTTTGTTGGGTTTTTTTTTTGGGGGGGGTTCATCTTTAGGTTATTTTTAGACTTTTCTTCTTCTTCGAGAATACTGGTTTTAAAACCAGTCAAAAAGTAACAGAAAAAGGAAAAGAGGACGCTGTGAAGATCAATAAATAGGAGTTGCTGGTGATTGGCACATGTCTGGACGAAAAGGTCGCCAGACGTCTAAATGATGTTGTTGTTTACGAACACGAACCTTTCAATATTAACACGACTTCGATACTATTCTTTCTTTCTTGCGTGTTTTTGTTGTTGAACCACGAGATGACTCATCTGATGCCAATGTGGGGCGTAATGGTGGCGACAACTCCGATAGAGATATCGGAGGTGTTAACCGCTAATACATAATCTATATCACGGAAGGATAGGTAAGTTTAGGCGTCCGACGTGAGGTTCCGGTTATGTTAACCCACATGGCCTTTCCTCTCCGTCAATGAAGTTAAAGAAAGAAAGAAAGAAAGAAAGAAAGAAAGAAAGAAAGAAAGAAAGAAAGAAAGAAAGAAAGAAAGAAAAGAATGAAAGAAAAAATATGGGAAAAGATAGAGATATATATATATATATATATATATATATATATATATATATATATATATATATATATATATAGACAGAGAGAGAGAGAGAGAGAGAGAGAGAGAGAGAGAGAGAGAGAGAGAGAGAGAGAGAGAGAGAGAGAGAGAGAGAGGGGGGGGGGGGGTATAAGCAAGAGGAGGTATAAAATATATATATGGGTTTATAGGGAGGGGGTTGATATGATATGTGTGTGTGCGTGTATGTATGTGTAGGTGTGTGTGTGCGTGGGTTTGAACACATTCGCCAAGCAATCTGATGCCATGCCTCTCTCCGTTATTTACCAGGGGTAACCACATTCCCCACACCCCCACCCACTCCCCTGAGGAGTCCCCTACCCCCCCTGTATAAGCTAAAAATAGATGTGCTGTGTGCCAGCAGGCATGCCGAGGCTGTGTGAGCTCTA
>JAXRKP010000899.1:0-2500 GCA_037039925.1 Doris montereyensis | reverse complement strand
CAGATGGTTAAGCTTAACAACACCAATCAAACACCGTACAGGAGTATTTCCGCCGTGTCGTTTACGTAAAGTGGAAATGAACCGAGACGAAGAGACAAGAGAAAGAATGTTGTAAGAATGCAACCACCAACACAATGACATAACGCATCAAAGGTCAATGAACGCCAACCTTGTTGTTTTCTTATGTCACATCTAAAGCTAAAGATACGGAGAAACGGATACCTTCCTTCTCCAAGGCATGCATACCTGAGAAAAGTGACAAACTTCAAGCCCCAAAACCCGTCCCATCTCATACCCCTCCCCGTTTTGATTGTCTCATTTGCAGTTATGTATGTCCACCATATGCGGTGATCTCACGGTGAATAAAGAGGAAACGGCCAGATGAAAGACATGTGAAAGAGTGAGAGGAAAGAAGTGCGACCTACCAGTACCCCTCACCGACCGCCCAGGTCATCCTGCCTAAATCAAAGCTCCAATCCTCCCAGTACCTAAGCATACACATAAATAAATATAAGCCCTACGCTCGTGAAGAGCTCATAAGTGGAGACAAAGCAAAACAAATGAAACAAATGGCTTCCGTCAGGTTAGAACCGAAAGAAAATCTAAGCGACCAAATGACAATATAATTACAATGCTTTTCTCCTGTAGCACTTCTTTCCGTTCGACACGGAGTATTATGAAGAACTCGACACCCCTACTTGAGACATCGCCTTGCCCACCGAGACGCCAGCGAGGGAAAACCTTGAGCCCTTGTCATAGTAAGAGAGGTCAAACCCTCTCGTGTTCTACTCGCAAAAAGTCTTCTCCGCACCGTTACTATTATTACTGGCCATTCTGTAAAGGGACAAAACCCCGCCGTGTGGTGTGCCCTTACTCGAAATGGAAACAAATTTTGGCACTCGTTATGTCAAGGCTGACAACTCTGGGAACTTACATGGTAAATAAGTGTCAAGACAGTCTGACGTCAAGTCGCGAGAGAGCACGGTAGAAAGAATGCGACTGAAAGAGAATTGTGGGATTGTGAGAAAACTAAAGAAAGCCTGAAACTGACAATGTGTTGGGCCTTTCGTATCTACTAAAATATAGGTTACCCGGTGCAGTTCTTTCACTGTTTTTGAGTTTGGGAGTTTAGATTTCAGTTCCCTCTTATTGTTGTCTCATAGAGTGTTTCCATGACATTTGTCATCTATTTTGTTCCATTCATTCCTGTTTGCTTTGCTTCATGTCCATAACCAATGGCAAAAAAGGCAGTATTTTTATTGATGGTTTCATTTTATCTACATACGTCTTTTCCAGGAGTAATGTACCACAATAACTTATCGCCTAGGTGAGTGTGTTTGTGATTGTGTATGTATGTGTATGTCTGTGTGCGCGCGTATGCCTGTGTATAATTTGGCGATAGAGCGTAAAGGATCACCATATGGCTCCATTCTTGATGCGGGAAGTTGGATTGGATGGAACACGGTGACATAATAAATCCTCTTACTTGAAATTGAGACTGAAAAGGATTTCATAATCCCAATACATTCTATTTTATCACTGAATGAGGGCGATTTGTGAAAGCTGGTGCTGGTAGAGGCGTTGCTAGGACTGTTGGTTGGAACAACAGACAGCCAACACACGACCCTCTGTTTGTTTTCCCAGCCTACTCTACTGTTGCGAGATGCTAGATGCTGGTAGGTCCACCTCTCTCCATAGTTCCATTCTAGAAATGTAGAAATGGTGTTTCATTTTCTATTTTTAGCTGACATACAATACTTGCGTTCGTTCGTCTAGTCATACTTTGTTTGCATTATAATACAACCTAAATCAAAACACATGTCCACTGCTTGCTCCCAAGGCAAGGAGACTAATCTCATGGACATAAGAAAGACATTGAATATCAATGAGAAGTGTGTACCGATGCTTACCTCTAACGTCAATGCGGGGCATGACTGGGGTCCTTAAGTCCTCTTGACTTCGGTAGAAGGTGATGAACGTATCTTTGAACACAGTGAAATAACGCTTATAGCTTTTCAGAGTAAGTTTCTTGGTCTGGTAAAAAAAACAACAACGAAAAACAATTATTAACTTTTAATCATGGCATTTAGACATAGGTGCTTCTAATATATTTAGCTTTGACTATCATTGAACGAAACATTATCTTAAACAAACCCCCACCAAAACACATTATATTCACTTTCAAACAGTGTCTACAAGCTCTTGATAGTAAGTGCAAAGTTTTATTTATTTTATAGAAGTTTTGGAGGAATGCCGGTGAACACATAAAAACATCAACAATGTTCAGAAATATGAAAACAGCGAACAATGGACACAGCCCGACATTGAAGAAACTTGTCGCTATACTCGCAGAGTTCAGGGTTGTGCGTGATGATGCCCATGGCTGGGTGACGGTGGTTGCCTTCCAGCTGATTCCTGCAAATCTTCTCTAGGCGGCATCCGATCTCGTCGTTCTTCCGAGTGATTTCAGCGTGGTGAAATATCAAATGTGTCCCAAGTC
>JAXRKP010000898.1:188218-200208 GCA_037039925.1 Doris montereyensis | reverse complement strand
AAATATATTTTTGGATTCTGTGAAACTTATAATAAGGTAATGTATGGATTTGAACATGAATTATCATTACAAGAAAAGAATCTAGTAAAGATGCAGTGCATATTGAATTTCAAAAAAGAATTAGAAACCACTGACAAAGATGGAAAAAAGAAACTGAAACTGGTGTTACAATGACAAAAGGTGGAATGGTAAAATTGAATAAAATATCATGATTTGTTCCACATGTGAAACCAAGTCTAGAATATGAAAATAAATTAATACAGCAAATAAAAAATAAAGTTAATTACACTATCGTTTATAAAAAAACTACATGGAGAAAATATTTCAATTCCACAAGGAAATACATTTGATTGGCGTCTATCAACAAGTAGCAATACAGAAAACCAAGATATATTATTATTGGATTTCAAATAAATTAGGAACATGATAAAGAATCATTTAATAAAGCATTGTTTTTGGCATGCTAATGTGAAAAATATTGTTGTAAGTTTAAATTCAAGAAGATATCCTGAAATAGATTATAATCTAAATTCTGATGAAAATCAATTTAATAGAATGTTTAGGGAACCTGTTAAGTTTAAAAAGAATTGTTTGGGTTTGGATTCCACTCCTAATATTTTACCATTTGATTATAAAGATCCATTATTTGTTATTGATGTTAGTAATCAATCTGATAGTATTAAGGGTGGTATTACTGATAGTACAGTTAGTTAAAATGAATTTTGATAAAAAATCTGAACCAAACATGGAAGCATATGCTATAATTGTTTCTGATAGAATTATACAATTCCAAAGTGATGGAAGTAAATTTAAAATTCTACAATGATTTA
This sequence comes from Doris montereyensis, assembly GCA_037039925.1. Taxonomy (NCBI): domain Eukaryota; kingdom Metazoa; phylum Mollusca; class Gastropoda; order Nudibranchia; family Dorididae; genus Doris; species Doris montereyensis. Next base: position 199,378 of record JAXRKP010000898.1, on the reverse strand, counting down.
TAAAAAGGAGTGTATTTATTCCATCCTTTAAAATATATCTTTTATCATCAAATGGTGACATACTTTTTTTATTTACTTCATTTATAAACATTTCATGTTTTTCAGAATTCATTGTATACATTGTATTCATTTTAATTTCTTTATTAAATAAACAATTTTTATAATCATCAAATTTTATATCTTTTTCAATAGTTGTTTTTCCAATTCCTTTTAATTTTCTTTAATTTCTTTTAAATCTGTCATTGTGAATAAATATGCTTTACTTCTTAAAAATACAATTTCATTCATAATTTTTTCCATTTAATTCATCTTTGAATTTTCCAATTACTTTTTTATTTTTAGTTGAATGTAAATGATGTTCTTTAGGATAATCTGATGTGTCAAAATAATCTAATACTTCTTTTAAATCTTCATAAACATCTTTTGTTTTAATAGATAGAAAAATACTGTCTGTATCTGACGCAACTAATTCATTATTAGGCCTTAACTCATTAACAACATCATAGTAAAATTGATCCATCAATAATTTACTATAATCTAAAATACACATTCCTAAATAAATCGGTTTATTACATTTAATAGATGTTACATTATTAATTATTTCAACAAAATTATCATAAATACTACTGACTCTATAAAGTTCGGTTTGTTAATATGTTTTTGTATTTCTTTTGTATCTATAAATAATTTTATTTCACTTCTATTTCTTATGTTTTCCATTGTTTTTCCATAAAAAGCATTATTCATTAATTTCCATAAATCTTTTTCAAATGATGATTTTGATTTAGTTCTTTGTTCAGTATTAAAATCAATATATTTTTTAACCAATCAGATTCACTCAATGAAATTGTTCTATATACTGTTTTAACTTTCATTCCTAATTTTATATATTCTTTTAAAATACTATGATGTATAATATATTTATTTTTATCTTTTAATGTTAAAAATAATTTTTCTTCATTTCCTAAAGTTCTATCTTCTTTTTCTATAAATCTAATTGATATCTGAAAGTTCTTCTTTAGTTATTTGCATTTTTCAGGAACTAATGGATATTTTATTGTTTTCAATTTTGCATTCTTTGTATATTCAAGATCACATTCAATAATACATCCTCTACCTTTTGGAATATGTAAATAATAGTCTTCATCATTTTCCCATTTGAAATCTCCTGTTGGTAGTTTTTGACTCATTGCCCATCCATATAAATTATTAGCATCTAAATATAGAAGATATTTTTTCTTTTAGAAAATCATTTAAATTGCCTCCGTTTTTCATTATTTCTAAACATTCTTCCATTTCATGTTTATCAATTATTCTTCCAACATTATCATAGTTAGACGTATATTTATTAACATATGCTTTAAGATATCGAGGTCCTAATGCTCCTGAGAAACCACCTTTTCAAAAGCATCTGCAAGAATTAATACATCTGTTTTTAGATATAATTCATGATAATCTTTAAATGTTTTACAATTATAATATTCCCAAACATTTTTAGCATGATTATAATCATTTTCTGTTATTCCTTCTTTTAATGTTGAATAAAATGTTTCTATTGGTGGTAATTCTGTTTCATTTAATCTATCAATTGAATCAATATATTCATGTGGATAAACACCTTTTTGTTTTAATAAATCTATCCCATCTATATTTTTAGATAATATTGGAAATGCATCTAATGATTCTGCTATCCCTGCTAATCCTTTACTTAAAAATCTATATGAATCTAGAAATCTTAACTTTTATAATAACTACCAAATTCTATTGAAATATATTCTTCAGAAGTCTTCGATAACACTTTAACTTTATCATAATCATCTTCATATTTCATTAACTCTTTTATGATGAAGTGAAAATCATAATTAGATCCATTATGAAAAAACACTGGAATTAATTTAGTTGATTTACCTTCTTTTGTATTAGATGATTGACATGCTGCTCCTCTATATTTTGATGTATAATGATTATGTTCAATTATTTTACAAAATATCATCTGTGAATTCAATTCCACACATGTAACAATTAGTTACATTATCATGTTCTTTAATTTGTTTAAGTGTTAATTTATGTTTAGCTTTTTCATAGCGACTTAAATTAGATATTATATCATCATAAATCATGAGAATATTTTCAATATGTTTTTCTTTTGCATCTTCTCCAACATATGAAATATATTCTGATTTGTATATATTAGGATAATCAGATTTTACATAAATACCAAAACTATTAATTTATTATTTAAATATTTTATTTGTATTTGAATATTTTGAATTTGATTTAACAGTTGGAATTGGTATATTATTAGATTCAAAGTCAGAATATATTGCAATTGGCAATCTAGAATTATAAGGATAATTTTTAAATTTAAGAAAATTATTATTTTCGTTTGGCATTATAGTATTAGTGTTTGTGATTTAAACATATTTCTCTATGGTTATATAACATATCTTTTCTACTAAATGTAGTCATACAATTCCTACAAAGAAAAGATTGATTTTTGGATTTATCACAAAGAAAACTATCAAGATTTTTTATTAAACAGTAATGTGTATTTGTTTTATTTTCTAAATATAATAAATCAACAACATATATACATTTTCATGTGTTACATCTGAAGTATAAATTGGATAGATAGATAACTTATCTTTTGGATTATTTAATGCAAATATATTTATACTTAAACCAATATTCTTTTTTTCAACTTTTGGAATATCTTTAATACATACAGGATATTCTATTCCTTTCATATTAATCTTATCTTCATATTTTTTTATATTTTGTTAATCTATTTACATTAAATTCAGCAGGATATACTTTTGATAATATAGACCATATAAAACATTTATTATCATTTATGTTTTTAACGTTAGTTATATTACGAGATTTAAATGGAGTAGGAATATAAGATGATGCTTTTAGATAACCAACTTTATATATTTTTACTTGATTGAATTATTCTATCAAATATAAATCTACTACCTCGTTCTTGAAAGTTATCTATCCATGCATTAAAAATGTTTGGTAGATTATCAAAATATTTATTAATATTATTCTTAGATTTATATAATAAGCAATTACTATATCAAATGCTAATGGTGTTCTAAATTCACATGATATAAATTATTTTAAATTTTATTGGTGTGTTAGTTAAATCAACTTTATCTTTAAGTTGTTTAATATATTTAATATAATCCTCTTCATCTATATCATCAATAATATATTCATGAATAATATCATCAAATCGTTTGGTTTTTATAGGAGCCATTTTATAGGAAACATTGTTTATAGTTAGTTTGATAGGTTGGATTTCTTTCAATAAACTCATTATATGCTTGTTTATATTTTCTTTATTATTTTGATAATGATTACATTTTCCTGGTTTTCTTACATTCCTTACATTGGGAATTTACTCCACATGGTTTAGTATTGTTTTTATGATAGTCATTAATCGTTTTAAATTCACAACATTTAGTGCAAGTTTTTTCCCTCTCTCCATTTCTTACTAAAAAATGGACACCAATAAATTACAAAAATGTATTAGTGATATTCTCAAAGAATAGAACCTAAAAGTAAACTATCTAAATTTTATATTCAACTCAATAACTATGGTATTAACACTTCTAACTTTAATTATATCATTAACGAAAAAGAAATAAAACCAAACAGACAAAAAATTCCTATTCATAAATTGAGAAAAAGATTATTTAGTAAAATTGAAAAAGTAGATAAACCTAGTTTAGAAATTAATAATACATCTGATATTGAAAAGTACTTGATCTATGTGATAACATTATGAATAAAATAAAATATGTAGATAAGAAAAATAAATTATATTTTTATCATCTTGGAAAATATTTAGAATTATTAAAATTACTTTGTACTATTGATAAAACTAATGATGAATATAATATATTTATTGAGGAAAGATATAAAATAAAATTATCAACATTAATTAAATATATTAAGTTTTATAATCTATGTATGAAATATTCAGAATTATTAGAATGTGATTTAGGTTTGCAGAGATTACGAATAATATACCTGAAATTGATGAAATATATATAATAAATCCTCCTCAGAGGAGTTAAAATGATTTTACATAATCCTGTTTTGGAGTTGTGTGTTTAGCAAGACTTTGTTTAGATCTAGCATCTAAACCATTACCTTTGTTAGATGGAATTATTTTATCAATAAATTTTTGTGATCCTCTATTACCTACTTCAGTTAATGCTTTTGTTGCTACTTTTTTAGTAACGTTGGTTGCAACTTCTTTTGTAACAGCGTTAGTAACTGCAGACATTAATGAATCTATAATTCCTTCACCTTTATAATAACCATTAACTTGAGATCGTTTACTTTTTCATGATAATACATTTTTAATAGTAAAAAAATTAATTTAATATTCAACATTTGCTTTATGATTAAGATTTTTAAGTTCATTCTAATTAACAAGTTTCTTCTGATATAACGCTTTAAATATTTCTTTCAATACTTGTTCTTATCGATTATTACCAGCTTCTTTTTCTGCAAATAATAAATCCATTCTTTTGATTAATTCAACAGCATCATAAGAAATTATAATTGTATTAATTCCCTCACCTGTATATAATTCCTTTGATAATCTACCCAAAATACTTTTCCATTTCTTCCCACCATTAGATTTTAATCTACCTGTTTCCGAATTTTCAAGTACATTGTTTTCTTTCATGATTTCTTTATATTTATCATAATCACTTGAAGCAAAATCATCTGGTTCTTTTACCATTAGTAAATTCCACAATCCTTTTGTTCCTTGAAATTTTGTATCATTAATGATAATATCATTATTAACAATTTTGATTTCTTTATCACCTATATAGAATTTTCCCTTATCTATATTTATACCATATGTTACATCACTATTTTTTGTCCTAAATATTCTCTAGGTAAATCTCCTAGAACTAATGTTTCATCAGATTCAATTCAAGTCTATTCTCTATTGTTTTTGTAAACATATTATTTTGTTTTTTGAATAGCTAAAAGTTTATTTTGTTCATCTTGTTTTTCAATCAATTGTTGCAGTTGTTTTACAACTTTTTCCTTTTTATATTCATCATCAATTCTTTCTGATATACATCTGTTTTTTAACTCTCTTTTTGTTTTTAAATATTCAGCAACTAATTCATCACGATTCTCAGCAGTTAATTCTTTTGTGAAAGACATTTTAATTACATTATTTTTTATTAAGCTTATTCATGATATCATTAATTGATTTTACAAAGATTCTTTTAATTCATTTTTTTTTTTTTTTTGATATTTTCTTCGTCTAATTTATTATTCTTATTTCTTCGAATATTTTATTTACAAAATTTATAATGACTTTGTTCTTTTAAGATTAGATCAAATTCTTCATTTGAAATATGATTATTATTTAATGCTTTAGATAAAAGGGATTGAACAGTATTTAATTTATTTTGACTTAGATTATATATATCACGATGCTGTTCTTTAATTTTAAACTTCTTAATTAATTCATTTGTAATAATACTGAATAATCCAGCGCCAGCAGAAACAGCTCCTAAAATAACAGATACTGGAATTAGAACTACTGTTGATAAAGTAGCAATACTCGCAACTCCAGATGCAGTAGAAACAACATTTAATCCATAATTTGTGTAATGTTTATGCATTACTTGCTTTCGAATATTTCTTACTTAAACTTCTTCTAATTTCAGTATTTTTTCTAACTCATTCTTAATATCTTTTATATACTCTAATCTAATATTTGAAGTAGTGTTATCATGTTTTATATCTATATAAACATTTTCGATTAGAGGCGCAGTTGGCTCTTTATTCAATCGGTAAATCTTCTCAACTTCAATCTCATCTATTTTTATTGGATAAAAAATAAACAGAATTAAAATAAAATATTTAAGAATGGAATATCTTTTATTAAATCACCTATAACGCCACTTCCATCATACCATTCATTACCATCATTTCTTAAAAAGACACCATCACCAGCAGTTTCTAATTCTGATACTTGTTTTGGAGATAAATATAATCCTGATCCATGATTTTTAATTTTTACAATATTTCCATTCCGTTTTAAGTATAACCCAGACCCAAATATTTTATTAACAGCTGTAGATGCCAATCCTGATAATGCACCAATTCCTAATGCTTTTCCTGCAGCAGGTAGAATTGTTTTTGCTGCTGGTAATAAGAATTTTGTTAAAGCACCTAGAAATCCTCCTTCTACTTTATCTTTACTATATTTTAATTGTGCTTTTGATAGTTTAATATTAACAGACTTATGGTTATCAAATGCTTTAATAATTTTGTTTATTTGTGATTGTGTTAATGCTATTTTATCATCACCATCAGAATCAACTCTAATATTGACAGATTCATTATTTTTCATAGCAAGTTGAATTTTTCTGATTATCACTAATGTTTAGAAGTGCTTCTGTATATTTTGTTTCGCTCATTTTCTAATATGAAATTTGAGATAATATTTTTCAATATTTATACAGTACGATATTTTGTCTTTTATTTCAACTTTAAAGTTTTTAAATTTATCCTTAATTGAATGATAAATAAGTACATTTATTTTTTCATTTATTTTACATGAAGAATTTAAGAATGAATAAACGAATGGTGATTCTAAATTGTTAAAGTAATTATTTTCAATGCAATTAAGATGAATATTAATTATATCATAAAATATTGGAAATTTAAAATTATTTTCTGATTCATATTCCTTGTTTTCTGTTTGACTACCATATTCCTTTTTATCATCAAAACCCAATATGTTACCAAAAGTGTTAACATGAGAAAATCTAACTGTAAAACCTTTATTAGTTTTTAGTATAGTTTTATCTTTTTCGATAAAAATATTAAATGCAAAGTTGACTTTATAATAAATTTGTTGTATACATTTGTTTTTACCATAGCAACCTGTATTAAGTTCAAATGTTTGCCATCCACCAGAATGATTTTGTTTTATTTCAATAATATTATTATTTATATTTATATTGATTATATAAAGGGAACTAAATTCCATCAATGCAATCTGACAATTATCACAATCAATCGGCGTTTCGAATGTTTTAGTTAAAAATTATTAAGTACAACATATAACTTTCTTTTTTTACCCATTCAATATATTTTTTTCCATCTTATTATTATCCCTTAAAACAGTCATTATTTTTTCTTTTGATTTTATTTTTATTTTTTTTTCTAGTTTATCAATAATTGTATTTTCAAGTTCATTATTTTTTTCTAGTTTTTCTAATAACTTTTCCCCCATAGCATCTTTTAGTATTGAATTTTTTTTTTCACTTTCATCATTATAATAACCACTGAATCCAAATTTATGTGTTGCCATTTTTTATTAGATTATTTTTGTCTTAGATGAAATCTAATAGTAATTATTTCTCCTCTAAAATCAAGTAGAAAGTTATTTTGATCAGTTATTTTAACATGAAAATCTCTTATATTATGTAAGGCTATAGGAAGATAAATTGGATTTGTTGGTTTTCGGATTATTTTACATCCAGGTGATACTTTCGGGAAAAATGAATAAATAACAGCTTCTCGAGTTCCATTTACAATTGAACCATTAATAATATTAATATGAATACAGATAATGTTAATTGCTAGAATATTTACTACATTTTCAGATTCATGTATTCCTGGGCCATAAACATTATTAGTAAAATCTAAGATCCCTTTTAATACTACTATTATGAGAAAACTTAACTTTATATCCAGTTTTAATATTTATAATTGATTTTAATGTATTCAGAGTTGGTTTTAAAGTGAATGCATCATCATCATCATTCTCTTTCAATTGTCTTTCTATTGTTTTATCTAAACCTTTAAATTCATATGACGCCTTTGGAAAAGTAATAATTTTATTTTCTGAATTGCTTTCATATTCAATTATATTATTTATGGGATGCTATATTTGGATTGAATAATAAGTCTCTAGATCCACTAATGCAATTTCATATTGTTTAGTTCTATCCAATTGTAATGGAGGGTTAAATGTGGGGTTGAATTCTGATTCATTCTTACTAACAATTATCTGATAATCTTTCTTTTGGAGATGTATTATTAATTAACTGTTTTAATAATTCATTATTTTCTTTTAATAATTCTTTTTTTCATTATCCATTTTTAGGAATATAAAAAAACGTATAAATTATGTCGATATTTACCAGAATGTGCAGGAGATGAATGGTCTATTACCAAATAATTATATGGTTTTGTCAAACATATTTCACAGAGTGATTTAAATTCTTTCAAATCCATATCTTCAGATGCATGATCTTGATAAATGTGTTGAATGTTTTTATTATCTTGTTTAAACAAGCATATAAAAATACTGTTCTCTTTAATTGTTTGTCTCGGCAGACGAAAGTAATTTTGACTTAGATAGAAACAGTCTACATTGCTATCTCTGTCTCTGGTATAATAGTTGTTACATTTGTTTTGTTTCTCTAGTAATACATCATCGAATACCATCAGATTTTTATCTGTGGATTTCAGTTCTTTAGGATCAATTATATTTTCAGAGTTTTCAAAGAATTCACATTTAATTTGATTTTCATAATTCATTCTTTCACCTATTTGTTTTATAAATTGATAAGGACATATTTTGTTTTTCTTTATTTCATTTTCAAATTGAACACGTTAAGAATTGATTCTTTAGTTAGATTATTATCAAACCCACATTTCATTATTTTATATTTTGGTTGAAATAAGCATTTTCCATATACAATTAGATTATCATAATCTAATAAGTCTTTGTCTAACATTAGATTAAACAAAAGATTTGTTTTTCCACACCCAGACTTTCCCACAATTAACCCTCTTATACTTTTTGGTAGCATTTTAGAATTATTTCTATTTGTTTCTTCTTCCCAGTCAATATTCATTGCCATTTATTTAAGACAAAAATTGTTTGTTGCTTCCTTCTAAAATCATAACAAGCAGTTATAGGGTTTTCCATTACTACTTAATAAAAAAACCGCTTCAACGCACACATCTACAATATGACAGGATTCGGCCTTTTTTGTTGTAACATGTCTAGACCAAATGTGTTCTGTGTTGACGTGCTTTAAAAGTGTTTCGATTGAATAAAAGAGGCGAATTTATAATTAAACTGACAAACAGTATGTCCGCCTTTGCATGGAGACCTTAAACACATGCGTAAACAAGTCCATATAGAAAGTAAATACACGCATAGAGACCATAAACACATGCGTAAACAAGTCCACAGAGAAAGTAAATACACGCATAGAGACCATAAAAACATGCGTAAACAAGTCCACAGAGAAAGTAAATACACGCATATAGACCATAAACACATGCGTAAACAAGTCCACAGAGAAAGTAAATACACGCATATAGACCATAAACACATGCGTAAACAAGTCCACAGAGAAAGGGGCCACTTGCATAGAGATCAAAAACACATGTCCGTAGAGAAAGGAGCTACTTGCATAGAGATCAAAACACATGTCCGTAGAAAAAGGAGCTACTTCCATAGAGATCAAAAACACATGTCCGTAGAGAAAGGAGCCACTTGCATAGAGATCAAAAACACATGTCCGTAGAAAAAGGAGCTACTTGCATAGAGATCAAAAACACACGTCCGTAGAGAAAGGAGCCACTTGCATAGAGATCAAAAACACATGTCCGTAGAGAAAGGAGCCACTTGCATAGAGATCAAAAACACATGTCCATAGAAAAAGGAGCCACTTGCATAGAGATCAAAAACACATGTCCGTAGAGAAAGGAGCCACTTGCATAGAGATCAAAAACACATGTCCGTAGAGAAAGGAGCTACTTGCATAGAGATCAAAAACACATGTCCGTAGAAAAAGGAGCTACTTGCCTAGAGATCAAAAACACATGTCCGTAGAGAAAGGAGCTACTTGCATAGAGATCAAAACACATGTCCGTAGAAAAAGGAGCCACTTGCATAGAGATCAAAAATACATGTCCGTAGAGAAAAGAGCCACTTGCATAGAGAAAGTAAACACACACATGAATACCGAACGCAAAAATAATAGAGGTGGTCTGTAGTAGTACAACCTTTATACTACTTTAAGTAGACGAGTAAAACAATACCAAACACTAATTCATTTATTTTTGCAGAAGTCATATTTTTAGTTACTGATTTTTGTTTTTAGGGGGTGTTCAGATATATTTATTTTTTTAATTCTAGACTCGTACAATTGGTATACTACTGAAGAGGGAGTCACTTGCATAGGGAAATTAAACACACCAAACTCAATATTCTACTTCTAAGCACACATACATGCACACATACAAATGGCTTAAAATAGAGATAATAATAAAACAAGTGATCTCAAATAGTACAACCTCGATACTACTAAGAAGAAGAAGAAGAAGAAGAAGAAGAAGAAGAAGAAGAAGAAGAAGAAGAAGAAGAAGAAGAAGAAGAAGAAGAAGAAGAAGAAGAAGAAGAAGAAGAAGAAGAAGAAGAAGAAGAAGAAGAAGAAGAAGAAGAAGAAGAAGAAGAAGAAGAAGAAGAAGAAGAAGAAGAAGAAGAAGAAGAAGAAGAAGAAGAAGAAGAAGAAGAAGAAGAAGAAGAAGAAAGAAGAAGAAAGAAGAAGAAGAAGAAGAAGAAGAAGAAGAAGAAGAAGAAGAAGAAGAAGAAGGAGGAGGAGAAGAAGAAGAAGAAGAAGAAGAAGAAGAAGAAGAAGAAGAAGAAGAAGAAGAAGAAGAAGAAGAAGAAGAAGAAGAAGAAGAAGAAGAAGAAGAAGAAGAAGAAGAAGAAGAAGAAGAAGAAGAAGAAGAAGAAGAAGAAGAAGAAGAAGAAGAAGAAGAAGAAGAAGAAGAAGAAGAAGAAGAAGAAGAAAAGAAGAAGAAGAAGAAGAAGAAGAAGAAGAAGAAGAAGAAGAAGAAGAAGAAGAAGAAGAAGAAGAAGAAGAAGAAGAAGAAGAAGAAGAAGAAGAAGAAGAAGAAGAAAGAAGAAGAAGAAGAAGAAGAAAAAGAAGAAGAAGAAGAAGAAGAAGAAGAAGAAGAAGAAGAAGAAGAAGAAGAAGAAGAAGAAGAAGAAGAAGAAGAAGAAGAAGAAGAAGAAGAAGGAAGAAGAAGAAGAAGAAAAAGAAGAAGAGGAAGAAGAATTAATCAATACTCCAA
>JAXRKP010000898.1:175718-178218 GCA_037039925.1 Doris montereyensis | reverse complement strand
AAATCCAATGATATTTGTAATTTGATCTTGACTGGGTGGAACAGAATGTGGTCCTAAAGGGTATAAGTGATAAATAAACAATTTTGTAAATATGTGACGTGCATTGTCAAGGCACCAATATCATCATCATCATCATAATCATCAAAGTCTTTCACACCTATCAGGGTGTAGGCCACAGTCAATGGGTTTCCAGCTTACCTTCTGTGAGATCTTTCTTAGCTCACTTCACCTGAAATCCAATCTCCTAATAGTCCTTTTAAAAAATATTCCTTCTTCAAGTGTCCAGTAGCCTGCCCTGGTGTTGGCTTCCATGTGGATTTCATTGCAATGCTTGTCTTATTATACTCGACAGATGGAAGCAGGCTTTCTCAAAACATGTCCTATCCATCTCCTTCGCCTTCTCCCTTGAGTGTTTCCAATGGCTTCCATTTCAATCTTGCCCCATAGTTCTTAATGTTTAACTCTATTTCGCCATTTAATTCTCAAGATCCGTCGAAAACATCCATTAACCCTTAAGTGGTCTCCCAAGTCTTCGCCCATGACATTTGATATAGACAGTCTTATCTTTGTGTGTCTATCTTGATTTCTCATGCTTTCCATACATTTTTTAATTGTGAGAATTCTGCTTTTGCTTTTCCGATTCTTTTCTGTATCGGAGAGAAATCTATCAACGATACTGCCTAAATGAGGAAAATAACCTACCTCTTCAAGTGAAGTATCCTGGATGTTGATGGGTTAACCTGATGACGAATTGATTTTCATTATCTTCCGATAGAACTTGCCAGCTCATTTAACTTTTCAGTTTTGTTTAAGGCGTGCAACATACGAGGGAGTAAAGAAATTAAGACAAAAAAGCAAAGCATATGAATGCCCATTACCAAACCAAACTCTAAACAAATGCTGTCAATAAAAAGAATTACAACAAAAAGCACCTCAAATAAACAGAGAACAACCCTACAAAAATTCGACCAAAACAAAACAAAACAAAACATGCCAGAAGGTAGCATGCGATTGAAATGAGTGAACAAGTAAGATCACGTCGTTTATCCAAAAAGGACTTAGTGACCTAGCCACAAATTAAAAGGATGAATGCCAGAGCTAATGGTGTAAACACATTAAACCGCCTCGTAGATTTAAATTTAGATATCGTCAGCCATTGCGTACTACGTCAGCCATTGTGTACTACGCCAGACATTGTGCACTACGTCAGCCATTGTAAGAAACGAACTTGTTTGTCCCTACATACTTTTTTCTTTTGATGTTTGCATCAATAACTAAAGGGAGAAAATCCATTAAAATCATTCATGTATAAGGACACGGCAAAAAGAATAGATGGTAAAGTAACACTGAAATAAATCAAAACAAATTGACATTGTATCTTGAATCAGAGGTAAAATTGCTGTTCATTAAAAAGTGACGAGATAAAGTCAGTTTTCCCAAGGCGTGTTATGTCTTCATTACCTGCATACATCCACCACTTCGGCTTCTCTTGCTTAGTCTGAAATAACTGGTCTTGTTACCGCACGTTCTGAATACGTCCCGATGCTCTAGGATATTTCAAACTGTGTCTGCTATGGTTGCTTAATTCCATATTATTTTACTTTACTTATCACCGTGGTCGTTGGGCATCTACATTAAGGCCGACTATTTCCATATTACCATCCGGTTTATTTCATTTCAAGCTTTAAAATGGCTTCCTGACAAAGGACAAAGGATAAAGGACATCTGTTACGCACATTAAATAGACAACCTAAGAACAAAACATGATAAGAAACGCCCCTTGCTCACGTTTGACAATGTATTGCAATGGAATGAGTTTCTCTGTTACGTGTTCTTTCAAATGTTTTTGGATTTTTATATTTATTTAGGCTTATTCATTGACCAGGCCTTGATATCATCCATTGTTTGAACTCCATTACGCTTTAAGATGAAGAACAGGACAACGATTCAGAGCTAACAAAAAGCTAATAATACATATTAATGTTATTATTATTTTTCAAGAAAACGAGTAAAGTCGCAGCTCGTGTATCTTATGTTAGTAAAATAACAAAGGGGAATCAAGATTATAATAATAATGATAAGAAAAATGGTAATAATAATAATAATAATAATAATAATAATAATAATAATAATAATAATAATAAATAATAATAATAATTACAATTATTATAATAATAACATTAATAATGATAATCATAATAATAATAAAAATAATAATAATAATGAAAACAATAATAACAGTATTAAAGATAATGATAATAATAATAATAATAATAATAATAATAATAATAATAATAACAATAATAATAATAATATAATAATAATAATAATAATAATAATAATAACAATAATAATAATAATCATACTAATAATCATAATAATCATCATAATAATAATAATCACAATAATAATAATAATAATAATAATAATAATAATAATAATAATAATAATAATAATAATAATAATAATAATAATAATAATAATAAAAATAATAATAATA
>JAXRKP010000898.1:165718-170718 GCA_037039925.1 Doris montereyensis | reverse complement strand
GTCCTCATGATAGGACTGCACTCTACACAAGTTTCCAGTTGGTAGACATTTCGACTTCAAGGACTGTGATGTAAGACATTTTGTATTGAAATCTTAAAACTGAAAGAGTAAAACGATACGGTACTAATAAATGTATATAAAAATCCATAACCAGATATAGACTTATTTGTTTTGGTCGGTAACGTCTATAATGTGTAAATCTCAACTGAATGTAATCTTACGGTACTGCAGATAGATCTATGTATAGATCGAAAACGTGATCGTACTGTGGTTCAGATAAAGTTATATACAAATCCGGAAACGGCTGAGGCCGATGACGTGTGTTTGCTTGATAAAAATAGGAAAGTTTTAGAAATAAAACGTTATTTGGCAGCAAAACAATGCAAATATTGATTAATTCATTTTCCATTACCAAATAATATTTCATCGTTCCAAAGCTCAAAGGCCACATCTATAGGTCATTTGTTTATAAGCTTTACAGAAAATATTAACCTAATCGGTTGAATAATGAAGATGATGGGAAGGATAGGCATCTGTCAAATTAAATGGACACACGAAATAGCCGTTCTCTCCGTATAGCTTCACAACTCGTCTGTGCATTTCATAAATTACTCACTGACACACGTAGATACCTTTCAAAAGTTTAGAAAGATAATTTGTTTCAACTTATTTCTCCATGACTTTGTAGTCGGTGCTTCACACTGTCAACACGTTTTCAATTGGATTCAAGTCTAAACTGACAGTTAGTCACACCACTCTTTCAATTACGTTCAACTATAGACTGATGATTGGCCAGACATTTGTTTTCAGTGGGATTCAACTCCAGATTGATGGTTGGCCAGATTATTGTTTCAGTTCGATTCAAGTCTAGACTGATGGTTGGCGAGACATTTGTTTTCAATTACATTTCAGCTCTAGACTGATCGTTGGCCAGACATTTGGTTTCAATTAGATTCAACTCTAGACTGATGGTTGGCCAGACATTTGTTTTCAATTAGATTCAACTCTAGACTGATGGTTGGCCAGACATTTGTTTTCAGTTGAATTCAACTCTAGACTGATGGTTGGCCAAACATTTGTTTTCAATTAGATTCAACTCTAGACTGATGGTTGGCCAGACTATTGTTTTCAATTAGATTGAAGTATAGACTGAAGGTTGGCCAGACTATTGTTTTCAATTAGATTGAAGTATAGACTGATGGTTGGCCAGACTATTGTTTTCAATTAGATTGAAGTATAGACTGATGGTTGGCCAGACTATTGTTTTCAATTAGATTGAAGTATAGACTGATGGTTGGCCAGACTATTGTTTTCAATTAGATTGAAGTATAGACTGATGGTTGGCCAGACTATTGTTTTCAATTGGATTCAAGTCTAGACTGATGGTTGGCCAGACTATTGTTTTCAATTGGATTCAAGTCTAGACTGATGGTTGGCCAGACTATTGTTTTCAATTGGATTCAAGTCTAGACTGATGGTTGGCCAGACTATTGTTTTCAATTAGATTGAAGTATAGACTGATGGTTGGCCAGACTATTGTTTTCAATTAGATTCAAGTCTAGACTGACGGTTGGCAAGACTATTGTTTTCAATTGGATTCAACTATAGACTGATGGTTGGCCAGACATTTGGTTTCAATTGGATTCAACTCTAGACTGATGGTTGGCCAAACATTTGGTTTCAATTGGATTCAACTCTAGACTGATGGTTGGCCAGACATTTGGTTTCAATTGGATTCAACTCTAGACTGATGGTTGGCCAGACATTTGGTTTCAATTGGATTCAACTCTAGACTGATGGTTGGCCAAACATTTGGTTTCAATTGGATTCAACTCTAGACTGATGGTTGGCCAGACTATTTTTTTCAATTGAATTCAAGTCTAGACTGATGGTTGGCCAGACCATTGTTTTCAATTGGATTCAAGTCTAGACTGATGGTTGGTCAGACTATTGTTTTCAATTGAATTCAAGTCTAGGCTGATGGTTGGCCAGACCAATGTTTTCAATTGGATTCAAGTCTACATTGATTGTTAGCCAGACTATTGTTTCAATTAGATTCAAGTCTAGACTGATGGTTAGCCAGACTATTGTTTTCAATTGGATTCAACTCTAGACTGATGGTAGGCCAGACTTTTGTTTTCAAATGAATTCAAGTCTAGACTGAAAATCGACCAGAAAATATTTTCAATTGGATTCAAGTCTAGACTGAAAGTTGACCAGGCTATTGTTTTCAATTGGATTCAAGTCTAGACTGATAGTTGGCCAGAGCATTGTTTCAATTAGATTCAAATCTAGACTGATGGCTAGCCAGACAATTGTTTTCAATTAGGATTCAACTCTAGACTGATGGTAGGCCAGACTTTTGTTTTCAAATGAATTCAAGTCTAGACCGATGGTAGGCTAGAAAGATATTTTCAATTGGATTCAAGTCTACACTGATGGTTGGCCAAAGCGTTGTTTTCAATTGGATTCATGTCTACACTGATGGTTAACCAGACCACTATTTTGAATTGGATTCAGGTCTCGAATGAAGGATGGCCAGACCATTGTTTTCAATTGGATTCAAGTCTAGACTGATAGTTGGCCAGACCATTGTCTCAATTGGATTCAAGTCTAGACTGTTAGTTGGCCAGACCATTGTCTCAATTGGATTCAAGTCTAGACTGAGAGTTGGCCAGACCATTGTCTGAATTGGATTCAAGTCTAGACTGAGAGTTGGCCAGACCATTGTCTCAATTGGATTCAAGTCTAGACTGGGAGTTACCCAGACTGTTGTTTTCAATTGGATTCAAGTCTAGACTGAAAGTTGACCAGACTGTTGTTTTCAGTTGGATTGAAACTAGACTGACATTTGTCCAGACCATTGTTTTCAATTGGATTCAAGTCTAGACTGGGAGTTGACCAGACTATTGTCCCAATTGGATTCAAGTCTAGACTGAGAGTTAACCAGACTGTTGTTTTCAATTGGATTCAAGTCTAGACTGAAAGTTGACCAGACTGTTGTTTTCAATTGGATTCAAGTCTAGACTGATGGTTAACCAGACCACTATTTTGAATTGGATTCAGGTCTCGAATGAAGGATGGCCAGACCATTGTTTTCAATTGGATTCAAGTCTAGACTGATGGTTGGCGAGACCATTATTTTCAATTGGATTCAACTCTAGACTGATGGTTGGCCAGACATTTGTTTTCAATTAGATTCAACTCTAGACTGATGGTTGGCCAGACATTTGTTTTCAGTTGAATTCAACTCTAGACTGATGGTTGGCCAAACATTTGTTTTCAGTTGAATTCAACTCTAGACTGATGGTTGGCCAGACTATTGTTTTCAATTAGATTGAAGTATAGACTGATGGTTGGCCAGACTATTGTTTTCAATTAGATTGAAGTATAGACTGATGGTTGGCCAGACTATTGTTTTCAATTAGATTGAAGTATAGACTGATGGTTGGCCAGACTATTGTTTTCAATTAGATTGAAGTATAGACTGATGGTTGGCCAGACTATTGTTTTCAATTGGATTCAAGTCTAGACTGATGGTTGGCCAGACTATTGTTTTCAATTGGATTCAAGTCTAGACTGATGGTTGGCCAGACTATTGTTTTCAATTGGATTCAAGTCTAGACTGATGGTTGGCCAGACTATTGTTTTCAATTAGATTGAAGTATAGACTGATGGTTCAGACTATTGTTTTCAATTAGATTCAAGTCTAGACTGACGGTTGGCAAGACTATTGTTTTCAATTGGATTCAACTATAGACTGATGGTTGGCCAGACATTTGGTTTCAATTGATTCAACTCTAGACTGATGGTTGGCCAAACATTTGGTTTCAATTGGATTCAACTCTAGACTGATGGTTGGCCAGACATTTGGTTTCAATTGGATTCAACTCTAGACTGATGGTTGGCCAGACATTTGGTTTCAATTGGATTCAACTCTAGACTGATGGTTGGCCAAACATTTGGTTTCAATTGGATTCAACTCTAGACTGATGGTTGGCCAGACTATTTTTTTCAATTGAATTCAAGTCTAGACTGATGGTTGGCCAGACCATTGTTTTCAATTGATTCAAGTCTAGACTGATGGTTGGTCAGACTATTGTTTTCAATTGAATTCAAGTCTAGGCTGATGGTTGGCCAGACCAATGTTTTCAATTGGATTCAAGTCTACATTGATTGTTGCCAGACTATTGTTTCAATTAGATTCAACTCTAGACTGATGCCAGACTATTTTTTTCAAGAATTCAAGTCTAGACTGATGGTTGGCCAGACCATTGTTTTCAATTGGATTCAACTCTAGACTGATGGTAGGCAATTGTTGCCAGACTATTGTTTCAATTAGATTCCAAGTCTAGACTGATGGTTAGCCAGACTATTGTTTTTCAATTGGATTCAACTCTAGACTGATGGTAGGCCAGACTTTTGTTTTCAAATGAATTCAAGTCTAGACTGAAAATCGACCAGAAAATATTTTCAATTGGATTCAAGTCTAGACTGAAAGTTGACCAGACTATTGTTTTCAATTGGATTCAAGTCTAGACTGATAGTTGGCCAGAGCATTGTTTCAATTAGATTCAAATCTAGACTGATGGCTAGCCAGACAATTGTTTTCAATTAGGATTCAACTCTAGACTGATGGTAGGCCAGACTTTTGTTTTCAAATGAATTCAAGTCTAGACCGATGGTAGGCCAGAAAGATATTTTCAATTGGATTCAAGTCTACACTGATGGTTGGCCAAAGCGTTGTTTTCAATTGGATTCATGTCTACACTGATGGTTAACCAGACCACTATTTTGAATTGGATTCAGGTCTCGAATGAAGGATGGCCAGACCATTGTTTTCAATTGGATTCAAGTCTAGACTGATAGTTGGCCAGACCATTGTCTCAATTGGATTCAAGTCTAGACTGTTAGTTGGCCAGACCATTGTCTCAATTGGATTCAAGTCTAGACTGAGAGTTGGCCAGACCATTGTCTGAATTGGATTCAAGTCTAGACTG
>JAXRKP010000898.1:105718-160718 GCA_037039925.1 Doris montereyensis | reverse complement strand
AAACACGCATAACATACTTAGAGTTACCTCTGTTCCTACTCTGCGTTGTAAATACCCAATTTCTTTACTTAAGTGGCAATGAAGTATATAGCCTTACTCACGCAAATCTACCATTTGTGCCCCCAGCCTATGAGGCATTGCAGCTTTTAGGCGACACAACAGATCTGACCGGAAGTGTGGTGTCGGGCAGCAAGCCAATAGCTGTTGTTAGCGGAGGAGTTTTCGATTGGGCAAGCACATATTTAAATACGGTAAGTAAGTAACTTTCTGGTGCGAAAACACGTTACTCTGATATTGAAATGTACGATAAATTCGGGAAAACAATCGTAATCGTTATCATCTTTATTGTCATCTTGCCATCATGCCATTTTTCATTGCCATGGTCTTCATCATCATTATCTAACTGTCTGCATGGCTGTCTGTCTGTATATATAATATATGTCTATCTATTTCTAATATTATCAATGTACTAATTGTCTATATTATGTGCATGTAAGTGTCTTCCCATCATTGCCTCTATGTTCTACGTCTCTATGTCCCAGGATGCCTCACAGGAACAGCTGCCACCCGTAGAAAGCCTCGGAAAGCGTTTCGTTCTGGGGGGATTCCCCACTCATCTCGGATTCACCTTCCGTGTATTTATAACCTTTGTGTACCTAAACACAACGGTGACTTATGATGATGTCACAGACATAGAGGTCCAAGTAAACAACACGAGACAACAAATAATATATGTGAAGACAAGCAGCACAGTTATTGTCACCGCTGATCAACCTGTTCTTGTCATTATCCAGAATCCATTTGGATTTTGTAAGTATCACACTTGCCACACTGTGTGACAAGGATTTAAGGAGTGCCTGGTAAATTGTCATTGTTTACGTAATAGCCACAATAATGACGGTCCCTGATTCAAGAAAACGCCAAGGGTGTTACCCATAATAAAAGAATGTTCAAATAACTTTCTACCTTCCCCTACTCCTCCTCTTTGTCCCTTCCACACTTCCATTCCCCCTGAAGAAAAAAAGATAAAGCGATGACAATGAAACAAAGCAGACAACATACATAAATGCAAATTAAATCCGACTAACATGTAAAAGGGAAAGAAGAACGGTAAATAAAAACACTAATGGACAATAACATAAAACCTAATAACAACACAAAAGTAACGTTGATTAAATCAGTCGCCATTGTGGCTGATTGACAGGTAATGGTGTTACCCTGACAGGTAAACATGTATCGGATCTCTTCAGGATTAGAAGACTCTGTTTCGGAACTTATATTGGTATCTGAATCTTGTACCTATATCTTTCAATCGTCCCGTTTTCTATTCAATGATGCTATTTTTTCAGATACCGTGGACGCTGCCTCTACGCTAGCCATGCCAATAAACCAATGGAAGCACGAATTCATTGTGCCATTTAGCGATCAAATCACCGAAGACCCTTTTATTGTTGTCATGACCAAACAGGGCTGTAATAGTCCTTTCCAAGTAAGGTTTCCTCTGATTTCGTTTTTAAGGTCTTATGGCCTTTTAGATAAAGTAAGCAGATAACTCTTTCCCAACTTAGTCATTAAATAGACAAGTTATAGTAAAATGGCCGTATGTTTTATACTCATGTTTTTTTTTTCATGTAAAATCTTGTCTTAATCAAAAACATTAACTTAAACGATCCTTTTCGATTTGATTTGATTTGAATTGATTTGATTTTACCCACGTCTACAACTGAGGTGATCTCATAGGTTTTGGTAGAATGTTTTTATTTTATCCGGACCGCCCTGTAAACAGCCAAGGGATTTTTGACGTGCACACAGTGTTGTGGTATGTACACGGGACCTCCTTTTTATCGTCCGTCACCAATGGGACTATTTGTCGATCCACCAACCTGGACCAGGATTCGGGGGTGGGGGGGGATGGGTTGGGGTAGATCTTATTCGAAAAAATTCCAGAAGATTTTTCAACCGTCGGCTGAGCGTGTGACACCTTGCCTCTGAACTGCCGAGTGCCCTTGTATTTCAATGATGTTGTGAAAGAACTTAATGTTGTTAGAAGCAGACAATTACAATCAACGTGTCACTCATTCAGCAGCCCTAGGTTTATACCATAATACAAGACGGACAGTCACAAACATATATAACCCTCATCCTTTTTTTCCTCATTTGCATCACAATTTAAATCTATGTTATGCATTCCCTATCTAGATCAAGACAGTAGCTAGACCTAGTCTAAAGCCCAGCGTGATGAGCGAATGATTATCCCTACACCATTATCTTTAGTCAAGACTTATTTTCTGACCAAAGAAAACAATTTCATAAGTCATGGATTACCAGGAATATATGTCTTGAGCTTTCGTTCCAATAGTTTTTAAATCTAGAGCTATGATATTTTGCGTGTTGTTTTTCTTTTTACAAATACTATTCATGCTCGTAGTTCAGACGTTATATTCTTGCCTTAGTAGGTAAATTTGATTGTACAGGCCTTTGAATCTGACAATTATTATAAACACACCGCCCCTCCCTCTACCTTTTAGTTTAGTTGACATATTTGTTCTATCCTTCATAACAATGGTCATTGAAAACTAAAGTTCACATATTCATACTCATACGAAGGAGCCACAGTGGAGTGAAGTCAAAGGCGAAATATGACAATACGCGACAACTCCACTAATAAAGACAGAACAAACACGTGACGTTTCGGGTATAACCCTTCGTCAGACAACAAACGAGAAATATCTGGAATCTAGATCTAAGTACCACCTCAGGCATCACACAATGTGATGTCAGAAGAAAAACATAACAGTGAGGAAGATGTCCCGATAGTAGTATGACAAAGAAGATTACTATAGATCCAGATCTATTAGCAATTTTAAAAGATGAATAACGTAAATCTCTCTCTCTCTCTCTCTCTCTCTCTCTCTCTCTCTCTCTCTCTCTCTCTCTCTCTCTCTCTCTCTCTCTCTCTCTCTCTCTCTCTCTCTCTCTCTCTCTCTCTCTCTCTCTCTCTCTCTCTCTCTCTCTCTCTCTCTCTCTCTCTCTCTCTCTCTCTCTCTCTCTCTCTTCTCTCTCTCTCTCTCTCTCTCTCTCTGTCTCTCTCTCTCTCTCTCTCTCTCTCTCTCTCTCTCTCTCTCTCTCTCTCTCTCCCTCCCTCCCTCCCTCCTTCCCTCCCTCCCTCCCTCCCTCCCTCTCTCTCGCCTCTCTCTCTCTCTCTCTCTCTCTCTCTCTCTCTCTCTCTCTCTCTCTCTCTCTCTCTCTCTCTCTCTCTCTCTCTCTCTCTCTCTCTCTCTCTCTCTCTCTCTCTCTCTCTCTCTCTCTCTCTCTCTCTCTCTCTCTCTCTCTCTCTCTCTCTCTCTCTCAACAAAGAGATGTGGCAATGTGAACTATCTAAATAGCTATGAATAATTACGAAGAAGCCACAATAATTTCAAAGGCTAAATATGACAAAACAATGATACTTTTAATAGTGTGACGTTTGGTTGCTAACCCTTCTGCAATATCGATGTCTGTTTAATGCCAGATAAAGTCTCCATATCTGGACAAATTGCTCACAAACGGAGGTTTTCGGATTAGAATCGAGACACGACTGTAGATCATTGAATCGGGCTGACATCACCAAATATTATTTTAGCTAATATTGGATTTTCAATGATACTTTGTTGTAGTAAATGGGAAAACAAAATCAGTTGTGATGATGAAATAATTGAACAATTACTCGTTAGAGTTAAACATTTTGAAATATTTACGTTGTGTCCAGATAAAGGTAAGTCAACTCCTTGACATACGAGGTTAGAAAGTTGAAATATTTACACTAAGTAAGTCAACTCCTTGACTTACGAGGTTAGAATAATGAAATGTGTTTTTACACAAGCAAGTCAATCTCCTTGACTTACGAGGTTAGAATTGAAATATTTACACAATTAAGTCAACTCCTTGACTTACGAGGTTAGAGGTTCAAATCGCCGCGACAGGAAAAACAGAAATCGAAATTTGCCTTTTGATCATGTGCGTAATTGGAGTCTTTCTATTGGAACTGAAAATACGAGTGCATTCGATCGTGTGAAGGATATATCTGTATCCAATAATCCATCGTCGACTTCTGCGTTTAGACCATTTCACTGACGAATCTTATCTCATTTAATCTAATAATTGATACTGCTCAATAGGAATAAATAGATGTGAAAGCTGTTTGGAAAATAATAGCATTGATGTTAAATCACATACAAACAAATAAATGCTACCTTTGCCAAACCTAATGTGTCCTGTGCTGAACCCAGTTGTAATTTCCTGTACGCCTTCGAATTGGGCAGGACACTTGCAGATCCGTGACGCCAAAGTCGCATGATGCCACGAATAGCAATGAATAGCAATGCGCAAACTTTGAATATCATCATTACTGTGTAGAAAATAAAGAGAGACAGAGGATATTAATACATACTATCTGTTTAAAACTTAATACTTTAAGTACATCATGTCACAGACATTGAATGTCACAAATTAAACAACCTACGTAAAATTCTACTCGCTTCTTCCGTCTCCTATTTACTTGTACAATGCCCTCCGTTCTCTTCCGTCTCCTATTTACTTGTACAATGCCCTCCGTTCTCTTCCGTCTCCTATTTACTTGTACAATGCCCTCCGTTCTCTTCCGTCTCCTATTTGCTTGTACAATGCCCTTCGTTCCACCAAACAATAAATTTAAAAAAATCTCTACCATTGTTAAAAATGTAAACGTCTTTTGGTCATTGTGTAACGAAGCCTATTGTCGTTATGTTTATCTTGTTACAACTTTGATCTGCCATAAAGAAAGAAAAATCAGTCTGCAGTGTTTAAAAATTGTTTCTTATCAGGGAGTGGATGATACTTTTTAGGCTGTTGTCTTTTTATGCAGGTTGGATTACATGCTCGTAGTTTAGCCTTATAAAGGTGAAATTTATTTGCTTATTTAAGGTAGCAGTGTTGTCGAATATGTTCATTTTGCAGACTGCATTTATGGTGCGTATATTTGAGCATGTGAAAATGGTGATGTGTGAATGTGTGTGTCTGTGTGTGTGAGGGAGAGAGTGAGTGAGAGAGAGAGAGAGAGAGAGAGAGAGAGAGAGAGAGAGAGAGAGAGAGAGAGAGAGAGAGAGAGAGAGGGGGGGGGCAGACAGAGACAGACAGAAAGAAATAAGGAGCGATACAGGGAGGAGGGGGGGGGGCGGGTAAGAAGGGCTTCATCCTTTTTAAAGACACCACGAATGAATCAACCAGCCCTTCATTCATATCCTTCCACAATCTTTTGAAGGAACCACAGGTGACAGGAAATATTTGCAGCACTCTCTATGTTCCATTCCAAAATATGTATGCACACATGCCGATCTATTTCTCATGAACAATGCTACACATTGTTGTGTAGCTTTAAAGACAATCTTAGATTTCAAAGAAAGCTTTCTTTCTTTCTTTATCAGTTCCTATTCTACCTTTCAGTGTATGGCTTCAGATGCCCGAGATGATCTTTCTCCAGGATGCCTTGTCGTCGCATTTTCTGTTTCCTTCCAAAAAAGTTAACTTTCTATGCTTCAATGCCTCTTAAATATCTTCTTCACACTTTCTCCGAGGTCTGCCTTTTGGTCTTTTACCTCGAGCTTTAGCACTGTATACTGATTTAGCAATTATATTGTCATTCATTCTGTTTACATGCCCAAACCATCTCAATTGACTTGTTTCTATCTTATTTTTATGCAATCTGCTTTGGTTTGATCTCTTATTGTTGTGTTTCTGATTTTGTCTCTTTTAGGTTTCCTACCACGCTAGCATTGAAACAACGCTTACTTTTAGATATGTCAACAGCCTGCACTCTACTGCATTCTCTACTGTCTAAGGTCCAGGTTTCGCTGCCATAATGGAGAGTAGGACAATAAACTTTGTTGTATACTGCCATTTTGGTTTTTGTTGACAATTCTTGTTTACTTTTAAATGCCTTTCCTAGATGGTTATATATTGCACTTGCCTTTTTGATTCTCTGGCTGATTTCTTCTCTTAGTTTTCTCTCTGAGTTAATCATTACTCCTAGGTAATTGTAGCTTTGAACTTAATTCTCCTGCCCAATGTAAGATTTTGTGTTTTAGTTTCCCTAGTTACTAGCATTGTTTTGGTTTTGTTTGCATTTATTCTGATTCCTCTTGCTTTCTCTTCTTTCATTATTATCTCCTTTGGAATTCTTTATTTGTCGTATTGGGCATACTTTAGTCGTTAATTAATTTTTCTCATGCTCTTCACTGCTCCCCAGAACAGCTATTGATTTCCTTGATAGCTTTCTTGAAGCCTTTGTCCAAACTCTTCCCATCCTGTTCCTGGTTTTTTGGAATTTTTTTAACTTCCTCTTTGTCAACAGTTCTTTTACTCACGTAATCTGTTCACGCCTTTTTATCCTAGATTGGTATACCTGTTTTACTACTGGTTTATTTAGTTCCTCTATTTTGAGTTTAGTAGCTTTCTCCTGTTTCCTTTTCTGTTTGTTTTCTTCAGTCAGTAATCTGATTTTGGCAATCACTAAGTGAGGATCACTAAATATTTCTGCTCCTCTGCCTACTCTTGCATCCAATGTACTGTAAAAAGTGAGCTGCTAACGATGATGTAGTCCATGATTGACTTTTCACACTTGTCTTCATTTACTGTTGTATATTTGTGGATATCTCTATAAGAAGAAAAAAAGGTGTTGACTATTTTCAATATTATTCTTTAGGCAAAAATCTCTTTCCATTTGGACAAGTTGTTGTCTCTCCTTGAAATCCTATTACTCTTCCTGACATTTATACATTGTTGCCTACTCTAGTGTTTAAATCTCTTAAAAGCATTAGTTCCTGTTTGGATTTAAGATTTTCTGCAGCTATTTGTAAATCCTTTTCAAAGATAATTTTCTTCTTTAGTTGGGTCTTCCTTTTGTCCATAATATATTAATAATTTAATTTCTCGTCCTTTTGGTTTAATAGCTTGTTTACCTCTAATAGCCGTCTGGCTTTAAATTTCAACTTTCTAGTAGCTTTTCAATACTCCTGCTCTAGCTCTATCTTTGACATCTACCCCTGAGAAGATGAAAGTATGATTTGATCCTACATTTTCTATTCCTTGTCCTTTTTTCTTTGTTTCTATAATGGCCAAAATATCTACTTTGAATTTTTCCATTTACTCGACTAATTCTGACTCTTTTCCATTTATTGTCCTAACGTTCCTTGTTCCAAAAATCACAGTCCGTATTCGTTTCCAAGTTCGTCTTCGAACAAGCCAGTTGTACTATAGGTTCAAAATTTATATCTCTGAATCTGTTTAGTTTTGGATAAGCACGGGGATTAGTCCCACTGTACCCTAGGTAGATGGGGCTGTCACCTTGAGGCTCCCTATCAGGCCTTGTTATTTTCTGTCAGTGTTGACTCCCTTAGCCTTTAGTCATTCAAGGGCAGGTTGTTATTTTCTGTCAGTGTTAACTTCCAATTAGCCTTTTGGTCAGCCAAGACCCACCTCTTTCATTATTTCTCCTTTGGCGTTCTTAATTTGTCGTATTGGGCATACTTTAGTCTTTCTCATGCTCTTCAATGCTCCCCAGAACAGCTTTTGATTTCCTTGTTAGCTTTCTTGAAGTCGTTGTCCAAACTCTTCCCACTGTTCCTGCTTTGCTTTTTTAATTTCCTCTTTGTGGACAGTTCTTTTACTCATGCAATCTATCCTATCATCTGGCTTCTTTGTTTGCAAATATTTGTTCAGGCATCCTTCTTTTCTTTG
This sequence comes from Doris montereyensis, assembly GCA_037039925.1. Lineage (NCBI taxonomy): Eukaryota > Metazoa > Mollusca > Gastropoda > Nudibranchia > Dorididae > Doris > Doris montereyensis. Next base: position 152,966 of record JAXRKP010000898.1, on the reverse strand, counting down.
ACCTTAGTCTTGACATTCTCATTTCCCTACAATGCTGTTCTTTTCTTATCCTCTTTAATTTGTTTCCTAAATTTACAGACCTCTCCAGTACAGGTGAGGAGTGTTTCTTTATATAGTTTCCACTTTTCTTCTATTGTACTATCATTCAGATCCATCTGCCTTTCATTAACATATCTTTTTATCCTGGATTGGTAAGTCTGTTTTACTACTGGTTTATTTAGTTCTTCAGTTTTCAGTTTAGTAACTTTATTCTGTTTCCTTTTCTGTTTGTTTTCTTCAGTCAGTAATTTCATTTTTGGCTATCACTAGGTGATGATCACTAAATATTTCTGCTCCTCTGTTTACTCTTGCATCTATTGTACTGTAAAAAAAAAAGGAGAGCTGCTAACTATTATGTAGTCTATCATTGACTTTTCGCACACCTGTCTTCATTCACTCTTTGTATCTTTGTGGTTATCTTAAAGAAAGGTGTTTTATTTTATTTCTTTAGGCAAAAATCTATTAGCAATCTCTCTTCATTTGGAGAAGCTCTTTTGTCTCTCCTTCTTTTACCTATTACTCCTCTACTGATGTTTCTACATTACATTTTGGTTTTTGTTATTCTGTTTAGCGTTTAAATGTCCTCAGATTATTAGTTCTTGTTTTGGGTTTGAGATTCTCTGCAGCTATTTGTAAATAGTTTTCGAAGATACCTTTTTCATTGTTTGGTGGCATCCTCATTCCTCTGGTCGATATTTCTCCTAATAATTCAACTTTGGTCTTTTCTCTTCGTCCCCAGAACATTTAACTCTAATAGCTTTCTTGAAGCCTATACATTTCCAACTTTCTAGTAGACTTTTTTGCCAGTTTTTTACTCACGTAATCTTTTTCCTAGGATTGGTATACTCCTGCTTTACTACTCTTTCTTTGACATCTACTCTTTTTTGAGAAGACCAAAGTTTGATTTGGTCTTAGTCATTTTCTGTAATGGATCCAAAATGTCTACTTTGAATTTTTCAATTTCTTCAGCCAATTCTAATTCTTTTCCGTTTATTTACTCCCTAATATTCCATATCTTTATAACAAAAAATCAGTCCGTGTTCTTTTCCACAGTCGTCTTCGAAAGTTCAATCCGGGTATATCATCATATTTAATACTTTGAATCAATTTGTTTTGAATAAGCAGGGTATTAGCACACTGTACCCTAGGTAGATGGTGGGGCTGCCACCTTGAAGCTCCTTACCGGGCCTTGTTATTTTCTGTCAGGGTTAACTCCTTAGCATTTGGTCAATCAAGACCGGCTTGCAAGGCAGCAGGTTGTTTTATGTCAGGGTCAACTCCCTTAGCCTTTTGGTCAGCCAAGACCCACCTGCAAGGCAGCAGGAGACTCCTGAAAGGCGGGGTCGCCTAATCCCGGTAGAGGTGCTTATCTGTCCACTGTCCGGGTGGGTGACACAAGGTGACCGAATAGGCGATACACTGACGGAGCAGCTGACACTAATGATGACAAGACATCGTTTTGAAATGATAAACACAGTTTTATTTTATTTGATTTACCCAAATCCACAATTAAGAGTGATCTCAGGTGTCTTGGCAAGGTTTTTTGCCCTGATTGTCCAGTAAACAGCTAAGGGATCATAAACTTGCACGTCCGTCTCCGGTGGGAGTAGATGTTGATCCATCTACCTGGACGACGGGGTAGGTGTGACTCGAAAACAAAACTCGAGTAAACGATTCAATCTGCCGAGGCTCGAAACCCACGACCTTTTGGTTGAAAGGCCGACATTTTGCCTCTGGGTTAATGAGTCCGCCAGGAAAAACCAGACCAGGAGACCATTGCCAAATTTAATGGGAACGGGTCTGACTCAATTAGAACATTAATTAGAACTAACGATGAAAATTAAATCTTGACGACGGTTTTCCCAGTAAAAAAACCCACGTGGGTGATATCGGTGAGTAAGAGCCGTGTTGTTAGGTATTGAGTCAGTGTCAAACAAGATTCAAAAGTCAAATGTGACATTGAATTTGAGCTTTATATTGCCTAATCTTGTTATCAATATACCGCCCCTTTGGGTAACGGAGAACCCCAACCTTCCCCGTAACACCTTTGCAATACATTATCTTCTTTTGCTAAAATATAAAACTATTCTTCAGTAATAAATTTAAGTTTACAAGACCATTTTAACTGATCACATTCTCACACGTGTTGTCCCCTTCCAAACGTTGTCATGCATGCCGTCCTATTGCTGTCTACGACAAGACTATTTTAACAGATCACATTCTCAAACTTTTAGTCATCTCCCAAACGTTGTCATGCATACCTTCCTATTGTTGTCTACGACAGGACTATTTTCTTGATTTATCACCTGTGCCATACACAGCGGGTGTGTGGTAATGTCGTATTTACACACACACACACACACACACACTTTTAGTGATGATCGCGTGGTGACCTCTCACAGGCAAGAGTGCGACAACAGTCATTTGATTTTATTTTATTTACCCATATCCACAACTTAGGTGATTGCGGGGTTTTCTATAGGATTTAAAAATTTATGCCAAACTGCCCTGTAAACAGCCAAGAGATTTTTAACGTGCACAGAGTGTTGTGATCTGCACACAAGACCTCCTTTTTATCGTCCGTCTCCGATGGGACTGGATGTCTACACCGACCTGGCCTGGGGTAGATTTTGGCTGAAAAACATCGAGAACATTTTTCCACCGTAGGTGGGGCTCTAACCCACTACCTCTTGGTTAAGAGGCCGACACCTTGCCTCTGTACGATTATCATAGTCTATCATACTAATGGATAGAGCAGCTCATTCCCGTCATAGTGCTCACTATCGATTCTTTGAATATACAACGAATTTTTTCAGGCCTAACTTTCAACACAACTATTATACAATAAAATCCAGAAATATTATCTAAATTATGGTCAGTTCGTACTCGTTTTGATCGTCACAATCTACACTATTCAAAACAAACTTATGTGAAGATCTAGTATTAATATTGCCTTATATCGGCCGGAAGGTGCTGGTGGACTTGAAACAGTGTCAATACGAAGTAGTTGAGAGCCTCTCAAGGTTTATGTTGTTTCAAATTATTATCCTATTCTTTTCTTAGGTTAATGGGAGAAAAATGTGTTCAAAAAACAGAAAATAAGAGAAAAAATACAATTTTTCAAAATGTACTTTTTTGTTCATTATCTATTTTTTTTTATTTCGCAACGTATCTTCATGAAATTTTGTATAGATGATGAGTAGGGAAAAACAAAGTAATGATCAGATGGGTTTTTTTTATATGTATATAGTTTTGGAAAAATTGAATTTTTTGTACAATATTTTTGTATATTTTTGGTTGTTCTCATATGCTATTTTCAAAAATTCATAGAATCAAAACTTAATAATGAAACACAAATCCGGTCTGATCAAATTTAGATATTGCATCAAATAAGGTGTGCGCCAAGTTTGAAAACATTTGTTAAAATATGAAAAAGCCTATCGCTATTGAAGGTGAAATTTGGGGGCAACATCCAAGATGGCCGCCGTTTCCATGGCAACCGGAAGTGTCTAGGAAAAACAACCACATATTTCAACTCACTTATACATAAGTTAAATTGATAGGAACAAACGGGAACATGTTCACTCCAGGACCCCCCCCTTAACATTTTCTAAACAGAATAATGACCTACAAATGTGAGGATGATGACAGCAAGGTGAAGTCATGATTCTAGTTTTGCTCGTTCGCGACCTTTTGAACATGAAATGTATTTATTTATCTTTTGCATCCTTTGAGAATTAATTCATCCTTTTGGGGGTCAAAAATTCAGAAAGATTTCCAACCTATACTACTTATTATTATTTTGAAAATTGCATCAAAGTATAAACAAATTGATACTGTAGCAATTGGGAATTAATACCAAGTTAAAGTCTATCGTCTCTTTTATTATCTTTGTAAGATGCAGAATGATGTCAGTTTTCATGACAACGTCGTAATGAATAATGACTTGCACCGCTGTTTTCTAGTGAATCCATCAGGCTGAAATCAATGTTGAAGTTTGAAATTATCATTCAAAGCTGAAATCAATCTTCAAATCGTCCCCAAATCAGTGTCCGAAAATTCACCCTGAGAATCACCCCAGCTCTCTCACCCTCTCTCCCTCCCTCGTTTGTTTTTTTTTTTCCTTTTAAAACTTATGATTATAGTCAATCGTGATGAGAGAAGTGTGTATTACAATGACAGTAGTTGAATATAACACGTTACCTTTCTTGGTCCATATCTTTGAGACTGTACTATATTTCTATTCTTGAAAGTGTCTCTCCATCTGAAACATGTGTTGCACCGATAAGGAAAGAGGCGTTGTAGTTGAACCGTAGTGGTGTGACCTTCTGTGGTGTGACATTCCAATCGCGACAAGGGTGGGCCAAGCCCCACGGCTGACACAGGCGATGGCTTGCTGTTTTTCTCAACGTTATACTGTTAACAAAAGTAATCTACTCTACTTTCTTCACTTGACTCAGGCGTGAATGGGTACCCAGCCTTAGATAGAGAAAGGTTTTGTCAGGCATGTGTACTGTATGCTAACCCGAAAGTTGAGAAGGGCTTTGAATAAAATGGCCTGCTGGGGGATATATGATATGCAATCGAGTATGTGGGCTGTAAATCCATCTTCATCGTTTGTTTATAAATGAGACGAGTATTTATTCAAATTGAGTTTTTTTGCACGACAAAGCAACGAATGAAATCCTGTTCATGAATAAAAAATACGATTTAGGCGTTTCTTTTTGATTTTTTCCCGAACTATAATTCCTTCGTACTTTAATTTCAATTTCTATTTTTTTCTAGCATATCAGTTGGGTATCGATTGACCTAAAATTGGAGTAGTGACACTCAACATAGACTATTAACGGAGACCATATGAGCCTAACATTGTTCATATCAAATTCATGTGTAGAAAAGAAACGTAAGAATGATAAAGCAAAACACAATCTTTTTGTAAGTGGTCACATGCCGAACAAAGGCTTATTTTATTCCTACAGTATAAATTTGAGTTTAAAGCTGGACACTATTCATTTATCGACTCCTTTTATCTCCGTCCAAGGACCTTGCCATACTTTTCAGGTAAGTTAGACCAGCATTTTGGTGGGGGTTTTTTAATTCTATATTGCAGTTGCACATTGAACATCCTAAAGGTAAAAAAAACTCTTTAGCGGACATTTGCCAGGTGCTGTTTGAAGATCCTACGTCTTTTCAGTTTTTATTTCATTTTTCTTTCATTTTTCTTTCATTTTTCTTTTCTTTTTTCTTTCCTTTTTCTTTCATTTTTTCTTTCATTTTTCTTTCATTTTTCTTTCATTTTTCTTTCATTTTTCTTTCATTTTTCTTTCATTTTCCTGTTTCATTTTTTAATTCACCCTGATATTACCGAAATGGTTGACAAAGTAAATTTCAATGAAACAAGAATGTAAACTTTAAAAAATATATTTATAAACTAATATATCAAAAAGAGACCTTTATCACATTATAATTTGTTCAAAACTAAACCATCAAAATACAAAAGAACATATGGCAATTATTTATATCCTATAATTCTTGCTTTGCTGTAAATCGCCTATTTGGGGAGACATATTCCCAACGACAGAGTCTGTATTTCTGCTGTTCATATGTCTGCGAGATGGCGCTGCAGATCCACGCGAGGATTTCTGTAGTCTTTTCTAAACCATGTTTGATGAGTTTTGGGCGGATGTTGTTGACATTTGTTACTTTTCCACTTTTCAATTAACTTACGGTCGACTGCATTTCGTCACTGAAAATCAGAAAGCCAATGTTCTGTATTGACTCCAGCCCCAATCTTACGCTGAGGTCTCCGTTCTTGTCTTGTATTGACTCTAGACCCAATGTTTTATTGAGATCTCCTATTGCTTGTATTGACTCTAGACCCCATGTTTCATTGAGATCTCCTATTGCTTGTATTGACTCTAGACCCCATGTTTCATTGAGATCTCCTATTGCTTGTATTGACTCTAAACCCCATGTTTCATTGAGATCTCCTATTGCTTGTATTGACTCTAGACCCAATGTTTCTTTGAGATCTCCTATTGCTTGTATTGACTCTAGACCCCATGTTTCATTGAGATCTCCGTTTTCTTGCCTTGTATTGACTCTGGACCCGATATTTCATTGAATTATTCGTTTTCTTGTATTGTATTGACTCTAGACCCGATATTTCATTGGGATCTCCATTGTCTTGTCTTGTATTGACTCTAGACCCGATGTTTCATAAATTATACGTTTTCTTGTATTGTATTGACTCTAGACCCGATGTTTCATTGAGATCTCTATTGTCTTGTCTTGTATTGACTCTAGACCCGACGTTTCATTGAATTATCCGTTTTCTTGTATTGTATTGACTCTAGACCCGATGTTTCATTGCGATCTCCGTTTTCTTGTCTGGTATTGACTCTAGACCCGATGTTTCAATGAAATCTCCCGTTTCCTGTTTTGTATTGGCTCCAGACCCGTTGTTTCATTGAGATCTCCGTTTTCTTGTCTTGCATTGACTCTAGACTCGATGTTTTCAATGAAATCTCCGTTTTCCTGTTTTGTATTGGCTCTAGACCCGATGTTTCATTGAGATTTCCGTTTTCTTGTCTTGTATTGACTCTAGACCCGATGTTTCAATGAGATCTCCGCTTTCCTGTTTCCGTTTTCTTGTCTTGTATTGGCTCTAGACCCGATGTTTCATTGAGATCTCCGTTTTCTTGTCTTGTATTGACTCTAGACTCGATGTTACATTGAGATCCCCGTTTTCTCTCTACAACCGATGTTATTGTGGTTTCATTGAGATCTCCGTTTTCTTGTCTTGTATTGACTCTAGGCCCAACGTTTCATTGAGATATCCGTTTTGATGTCTTGTTTTTCGTCATTTATTGACTTTAGATCGGTTTTATACTGAGATCTCCGTTCTCATGTCATGTGTTGTCTCTAGACCCGATGTTTCATTGAGATGTCCGTTTTTAGGACATGTATTGACTCTAAACCCTATCTTACACTGCAACCTCCTTTTTCATGGCTTGTATTGACTCTAGACCCGATGTTTCATTGAGATATCCGTTTTCATGTCTTGTTTGAGTCTACACCCAGTTTCATTGAGGTATCCGTTTTCAGGTATTCTTTGGCTCTAGACCCGATCATACACTGAGATCTCTTTTTCATGACATGTATTGACTCTAAACCCGATATTTCATTGAGATATTCGTTTTCTTGTCATGTATTGACTACAAATTCAATCTCATATTGCAATCTCCGGGGGGTTGTCATGTATTTACTCTAGACCCCATTTTGTCCTTGAGATCTCTGGGGTTTTTCCATGTATTGACTACAAATTCAATCTCACACTGCAATCTCTATTTCCTTCTCTTGTATTGACTCCAGACTCCATGTTTCGTTTAGACCTCCCTTTTCTTGTCATGTATTGGCTTCAGACCCAATCGTACACTGAGATCTCCGTTTTCTTGTCATGTATTGACTCCAGGCCCAATCCTACACTGAGCTCTCCGTTTTCTTGTCATGTATTGACTCCAGGCCCAATCCTACACTGAGATCTCCGTTTTTCTTGTCATGTATTGACTCCAGGCCCAATCCTACACTGAGATCTCCGTCTTCTTGTCATCTATTGACTCCAGGCCCAATCCTACACTGAGATCTCCGTTTTCTTGTCATGTATTGACTCCAGGCCCAATCCTACACTGAGATCTCCGTTTTCTTGTCATGTATTGACTCCAGGCCCAATCCTACACTGAGATCTCCGTTTTCGTGTCATGTATTGACTCCAGACCCAATCGTACACTGAGATCTCCGTTTTCTTGTCATGTATTGACTCCTGACCCACTCGTACACTGAGATCTCCGTCTTCTTGGCATGTATTGACTCCAGGCCCAATCCTACACTGAGATCTCCGTTTTTCTTGTCATGTATTGACTCCAGACCCAATCGTACACTGAGATCTCCGTTTTCTTGTCATGTATTGACTTTATACCCAATCATACACTGAGATTTCCTTTTTTCTCCTCGTTGTAAAAGTCAAACAGATACCATCTCGACCTTTGGAGTCCCTAATCTCTTCCTTAAGAGTAGTTTCTTCCTTTGTCTTGGATCAGTGTTGTCTTTCATTATTTGGAATGGTCGCCTGGTTATGTTTTTCGTGTCAAACTTTCTTCAATGCATGCACGTTAATATCCTTTCAATCCTTTGTTCTGTGGCTTGTTTCATACCTTTCCTGATTCATTTGTTCTACTCTTTGTATTATAAGCTTCGTACGCTTGTGTTCTTCTTACGGTTCAATTTTCTTCCTTTGTCACAATATCAGTATAGAATTGTTGACCCAATTGTTTCTAGATAGACAGATACAAAATGCGTGCATACGAACGTACACACGTACTAACAGACACAAACAAAATGCAGGCACATATACACATCTGTGTCTGTGTGTGTGCGTGTGTGTATGTATGTATATGTATGTGTGTGTGTTTGTGGCTGCGTGCATAAATTAAATATAAAAATAGAACCGCTGAAATAGAAACAGAAAACTAGAAGAAAGAAGCACGCTCACGCACACACACACACACTCACACACACACAACACAATATCAAAAGGTGACTTTGATAAGGACGATAATATCAGTTGAACACTTGAAAAGATAACCGTGATAATTTTACTCGAATAGCGAATGTGATATCCCAACTCCACGCTTTAAAATACATGTACAATACATTGCTTCCTGAAGACACAGTTTGGGAGCCAAAATATTCGATTTTTTTGTCTCAGTCCTGTATTTTCCACTATCCAGATATTTCACGCGTGTTAATTTATTTGAATATTGTAATCGAATTCTCCCTGACATCTTATGTTTTACTTTTGTTAACAATTACGAATACATTATGCCACTTCAATTACGTTTGAGGCGAAAAAGAGCTAGCCATGTTCTCTATTGCGACGCATAGTACGTTGTGGGATAAATGCTTAAAGCAAGCGTATATTATTTACTTTGCTTTTTTTATCCACAGTAAGACTCGGCCTTTTTCTACTACGCAATCATGACGTTCAGAGTTTTGGCTTTACTGCTGGTAACGTCATCCGCCTTCGCGTCCCCAATATGTAGCCCTGACCAATTTGAAGCAACGCAGGTGTCCACAACTGGCTACACCGAGGAAAGACTGCTGATGTCATGAAGGTCATATTTTCAAGTTTTGTTATTAAACATTCGCAATACTATTATCACAATTTCCAAAGATCATTCGGATTGGACATGTCGCACAATGATAAGATTGGTGGCGTCCACGGATGTGTGGCTAGGCTACCAGACGTGGGGTCATCACCAAAGATATGTCCGACCTTGTGTGTCTTAGGAAAGACTCTTAAGACGCGGGTGCAAAGCGGTACAATCCCTTGCTTGAGAAATAAAAGCTTGCGTCCGACTATCGTCTTGTCTAGAGGCGTGATTATATTACTTCTGTCACTTTCCGCTATAGAAACCGAGATAAGCTTCGGCGCTATAATGTTATACTTGACTTGAAGGAAATTCACTTTACTTACAATGATAAGATTAAAATGGGATAGACAATATGATTACTTAAGATAATCTGTGTTTAGGTCATCTTTGCATGATATGATATTGTGATAGGGAAGAAAAGCAATTACAGGCAGAAAGCACAGGACAAGTCCATCAGTGTTATGTAAGAGTCCTTTAAATAATGTTATATTAATTGCACGTACGAATTTCACAACCTTTGTTTACTTACGTTTCGTTGTTGTTGTTTTTTGTCCCTACCATCAAATTCATTATTTTTGCTGATAGCTGGAGGAAACATTTTTGTCGTTTAATTTCATGACATGTTCAATAACATAAAATTATTGTTGTCATAATAATAATAATAATATTTACCTGAAAGTACGCTTGTGTTGTCCTGTGCTTCACAAAGATTTTATCTTTGGTCACGCATGATTTAGTTTCATTTTTAAATCATTGATCACTTATGTACTCTTTTCACTCATATTTCGAATGGTTTTATCTGGATCCGTATTGTCAACTCCAAAGTGGACAAATTATGGAGGAGTTTAGGTTCTTAATGTGTGGTCTTTCCATGTCTATGGCTTGATAAAGTGGTCTTGAACTGTTCATTTGTCGTGTGACAAAACGACCCAGTTAGACAATTAATGATTCCAGTCAGTGATAGTTCGTGGTAGGAAATGGGTACTTATCGAAGCTAGTGTCGCATATCGCAATATCATCTTATGGTCACTTGGTTTTGATGTCTCTATGGTGGGTTGTTGTAAGTGAAGTGGTAGAATTGTTTGCCTGCCGCAAGTTGTCAAAGCTATTTCATGATATACGCAATCATTAAAATTTGTTCAAACTGATTGTATGGCTGCTGCCATGGCTGAAGTCATGTCCAATCAAGCTCGTTCTACCAAGGGCATTTCATCAATAAATTCTTTTGCAAATATCAATTTTGTAACATCCTGGTGATTTCTCAATATTTGTATTTATTTACAGGAAAATATAACCATACATTATGACTACAGGAACAAACGTAAAACCATTATTGATGTCCTCGAACAAAATGGTAATACAAGAAGGACTCTCTACGTCATACACTATTCCGGAGAGGTGAGTTATTGCAGTTCTTTGATAATTAAAAGCCAGAAATATTATTACAATTCCAGTCGGGTAAAATTGTCATTAATAGTTTTAGTATTAAATATATTATTATTTTTAATGGTTAATACTAAAAAAAAAATCTTCAAGTTTTACTCTCTTGCATATCACCTTAATAAGTTCTTTAGAAAAGAAAAACAGATTGCTGTAATATCTGAAAATTAAATTCCATAATAATATCTCGTCAAAGAATATTGAACATAATTAATTTTACATTAAATAACCAAACAGAACATTCCAAAACTCAAAATTAAATTCAAATGTCAATCGTGTCGAAGAGATGACATTTCACTTTTCTATGTTTTGTGATCAAATCACGTTTTTCACAAAGGAACTCTTCATTCATTGAATCTTATCGTGTCATCTCTTGTCAGAGGCTAGATAGGTCATTTCACATTTAAATGCCTCATACATCGTAAAACAAGTTTAAAAATGATTGAACATACATTATTTAATCAATAAGAACAATGCACATTCATTCATCAAACACTTATCTTGAATTATAGAGCGTCGTATCAATGGCATTTTAAAAGAATTAATACTTTTTTAATTGTTTTGTTTTTGAACTGTAAACTGTTTCATGTTTTGACTGTTTATATATATATATATATATATATATATATATATATATATATATATATATATATATATATATATATAGGGAATCTATCTAAATTTTGATAAATCCCCTCGTAATTCATCGCTTTTGTTACTCCTTTAGATTTCACTGACAGTTTTAAGTTAATTTTGTATCATATCTGACACAAATCATACCACCCCCCTGAAATACATTATTTACCATAGTTTATATTAATGTATAAATATTGTGTACATATTTGCTTAATCTACTTTATAAGATTATCAAGCGAATGCCATTAATCTATCCTCAATTCAACATGTTAACATTATGCATTTTATTTTATTATATTCTCTTTTTATTATGACGTGTGACCGAAAACAGCGTGACTCAAGGTACAATAAAGTATCGATTGAATTGAAATGAATTAAATTGAATTGAATAATGATTTTTTTACAATATTTTGATGTAAAGTATGAAAATTCATACCTATATTATCTTCAAAGATTATCCGCTTAGTGACAAATTAATTTCACTTTTTTTCTTGCCATTTGTTTTCTTTTTTATAATTTTGAAACCGTTATATTCATGGACAGACAGGAATCCAGTACCAAGTTGACCTGGACACAAATGAATGCGTTTCACAAACTTTACTAGTGCCATTCAAGGAGTCATGTCTACCAGGTAAACACAATAGTATGAATAGTTTGAAAGACGTCATGTCTGCCAGTTAACACAATAGTATGAATAGTTTGAAAGAAGTTATGTCTACCAGGTAAACACAATAGTATGAATAGTTTGAAAGAGTCATGTCTCAGGTAAACACAATAGTATGAATAGTTTGAAAAGTCATGTCTACCAGGTAAACACAATAGTATGAATAGTTTGAAAGGAGTCATGTCTGCCAGGTAAACACAATATTATGAATAGTTTGAAAGAAGTCATTTCTACCAGGTAAACACAATAGTATGAATATTTTGAAAGAAGTCATGTCTATCAGGTAAAACAATAGCATGAATAATTTGAAAAAGTCATTTCTACCAGGTAAACACAATAGCATGAATAGTTTGAAACAAGTTATGTCTGCCGGGTAAACACAATAGTATGAATATTTTGAAAGATGTCATTTCTACCAGGTAAACACTTAGTATGAATAGTTTGAAAGAAGTTATATTTACCAGGTAAACACAATAATATAAATAGTTTGAAAGAAGTTATGTCTACCCGGTAAACACTTAAGCATGAATAGTTTGAAAGAAGTTATATTTACCAGGTAAACACAATAATATGAATAGTTTGAAAGAAGTTATGTCTACCAGGTAAACACAATAGCATGAATAGTTTGAAAGAAGTAATGTCTACCAGGTAAACACAATATTTTGAATAGTTTGAAAGGAGTCATGTCTGCCAGGTAAACACAATATTTTGAATAGTTTGAAAGGAGTCATGCCTGCCAGGTAAACACAATATTTTGAATAGTTTGAAAGGAGTCATGCCTGCCAGGTAAACACAATAGTATAAATAGTTTGAAAGGAGTCATGTCTGCCAGTGGTAAACACAATAGCACGAATAGTTTGAAAGGAGTCATGTCTGCCAGGTAAACACAATAGTATGAATAGTTTGAAAGGAGTCATGTCTGCCAGGTAAACACAATAGTATGAATAGTTTGAAAGGAGTCATGTCTGCCAGGTAAACACAATAGTATGAATAGTTTGAAAGGAGTCATGTCTGCCAGGTAAACACAATAGTATGAATAGTTTGAAAGGAGTCATGTCTGCCAGGTAAACACAATAGTATGAATAGTTTGAAAGAGTCATACCTGCCAGGTAAACACAATAGTATGAATAGTTTGAAAGAGTCATGCCTGCCAGGTAAACACAATAGTATGAATAGTTTGAAGGAGTCATGCCTGCCAGGTAAACACAATAGTATGAATAGTTTGAAGGAGTCATGCCTGCCAGGTAAACACAATAGTATGAACAGTTTGACTAACGATCGTTTTCCGGAGAACATTTTGAAAATGATATCCCTCTTCAGTGTCAGTCAATCAAATAATAATATTGATATTAATAATAATAAAAATAATAATAATAATAATAATAATAATTACAATAATAATAATAATAATAATAATAATGATAGTAATAATAATAATAATGATAATAATAATAATAATGATAGTACTAATAATAATAATAATAATAATAATAATAATAATAATGATAATGATGATGATAATAATAATAATAAAAAAATAATAATAATAATAATAATAATGATATTAATAATGATACTAGTCATATTAATAATAATAACTAGTCAAATAATAATAATAAACTTAATAATAAAATAATAATAATAATAATAACAATAATAATAATAATAATAATAATAATAATAATAATAATAATAATAATAATAATAATAATAATAATAATAATAATAATAATAATAATAATTAAATAAAAAATAATAATAAGAATAATAATAAGAAGAAGAAAAAATAAGAAGAAAGAAGAAGAAGAAGAAGAAGAAGAAGAAAAGAAGAAGAAGAAGAAGAAGAAAAGAAGAAGAAGAAGAAGAAGAAGAAGAAGAAGAAGAAGAAGAAGAAGAAGAAGAAGAAGAAGAAGAAGAAGAAGAAGAAGAAGAAGAAGAAGAAGAAGAAGAAGAAGAAGAAGAAGAAGAAGAAGAAGAAGAAGAAGAAGAAGAAGAAGAAGAAGAAGAAGAAGAAGAAGAAGAAGAAGAAGAAGAAGAAGAAGAAGAAGAAGAAGAAGAAGAAGAAGAAGAAGAAGAAGAAGAAGAAGAAGAAGAAGAAGAAGAAGAAGAAGAAGAAGAAGAAGAAGAAGAAGAAGAAGAAGAAGAAGAAGAAGAAGAAGAAGAAGAAGAAGAAGAAGAAGAAGAAGAAGAAGAAGAAGAAGAAGAAGAAGAAGAAGAAGAAGAAGAAGAAGAAGAAGAAGAAGAAGAAGAAGAAGAAGAAGAAGAAGAAGAAGAAGAAGAAGAAGAAGAAGAAGAAGAAGAAGAAGAAGAAGAAGAAGGAGAAGAAGAAGAAGAAGAAGAAGAAGAAGAAGAAGAAGAAGAAGAAGAAGAAGAAGAAGAAGAAGAAGAAGAAGAAGAAGAAGAAGAAGAAGAAGAAGAAGAAGAAGAAGAAGAAGAAGAAGAAGAAGAAGAAGAAGAAGAAGAAGAAGAAGAAGAAGAAGAAGAAGAAGAAGAAGAAGAAGAAGAAAGAAGAAGAAGAAGAAGAAGAAGAAGAAGAAGAAGAAGAAGAAGAAGAAGAAGAAGAAGAAGAAGAAGAAGAAGAAGAAGAAGAAGAAGAAGAAGAAGAAGAAGAAGAAGAAGAAGAAGAAGAAGAAGAAGAAGAAGAAGAAGAAGAAGAAGAAGAAGAAGAAGAAGAAGAAGAAGAAGAAGAAGAAGAAGAAGAAGAAGAAGAAGAAGAAGAAGAAGAAGAAGAAGAAGAAGAAGAAGAAGAAGAAGAAGAAGAAGAAGAAGAAGAAGAAGAAGAAGAAGAAGAAGAAGAAGAAGAAGAAGAAGAAGAAGAAGAAGAAGAAGAAGAAGAAGAAGAAGAAGAAGAAGAAGAAGAAGAAGAAGAAGAAGAAGAAGAAGAAGAAGAAGAAGAAGAAGAAGAAGAAGAAGAAGAAGAAGAAGAAGAAGAAGAAGAAGAAGAAGAAGAAGAAGAAGAAGAAGAAGAAGAAGAAGAAGAAGAAGAAGAAGAAGAAGAAGAAGAAGAAGAAGAAGAAGAAGAAGAAAAGAAGAAGAAGAAGAAGATGAAGAAGAAGAAGACGAAGAAGAAGAAGAAGAAGAAGAAGAAGAAGAAGAAGAAGAAGAAGAAGAAGAAGAAGAAGAAGAAGAAGAAGAAGAAGAAGAAGAAGAAGAAGAAGAAGAAGAAGAAGAAGAAGAAGAAGAAGAAGAAGAAGAAGAAGAAGAAGAAGAAGAAGAAGAAGAAGAAGAAGAAGAAGAAGAAGAAGAAGAAGAAGAAGAAGAAGAAGAAGAAGAAGAAGAAGAAGAAGAAGAAGATGAAGAAGAAGAAGAAGAAGAAGAAAAGATGAAGAAGAAGAAGAAGAAGAAGAAGAAGAAGAAGAAGAAGAAGAAGAAGAAGAAGAAGAAGAAGAAGAAGAAGAAGAAGAAGAAGAAGAAGAAGAAGAAGAAGAAGAAGAAGAAGAAGAAGAAGAAGAAAGCTTAAGAAGAAGAAGAAGAAGAAGAAGAAAAAGAAGAAGAAGAAGAAGAAGAAGAAGAACAAGAAGAAGAAGAAGGCCAAGAAGAAGAAGAAGAAGAAGAAGAAGAAGAAGAAGAAGAAGAAGAAGTAAGAAGAAGAAGAAGAAGAAGAAGAAGAAGAAGAAGAAGAAGAAGAAGAAGAAGAAGAAGAAGAAGAAGAAGAAGAAGAAGAAGAAGAAGAAGAAGAAGAAGAAGAAGAAGAAGAAGAAGAAGAAGAAGAAGAAGAAGAAGAAGAAGAAGAAGAAGAAGAAGAAGAAGAAGAAGAAGAAGAAGAAGAAGAAGAAGAAGAAGAAGAATAAGAAGAAGAAGAAGAAGAGAAGAAGAAGAAGAAGAAGAAGAAGAAGAAGAAGAAGAAGGAAGAAGAAGAAGAAGAAGAAGAAGAAGAAGAAGAAGAAGAAGAAGAAGAAGAAGAAGAAGAAGAAGAAGAAGAAGAAGAAGAAGAAGAAGAATAAGAAGAAGAAGAAGAGGAAGAAATATAGAAGAAGAAGAAGAAGAAGAAGAAGAAGAAGAAGAAGAAGAAGAAGAAGCTAAGAAGAAGAAGAAGAAGGAGAAGAAGAACAAAAGAAGAAGAAGAAGAAGAAGAAGAAGAAGAAGAAGAAGAAGAAGAAGAACAATGACCGAAGAAGAAGAAGAAGAAGAAGAAGAAGAGGTCTTTCATTTCTATGCTTTGGTCCAAATTAAATTCAGTATTGTTTTATCTTTGAAACATCTTGTCTATTTTTAAGAGAGGAGTTAACAGTACTGTCAACATAAAGGTTTGCAAATGGTTAAAGAGAGAAAAAAAAACAATTCAAATACTTTGTTTAATATTTTTTCTTACAATTATATGGTTTTTGTAATGTTCATTCCACATCATTATTACATTCTTTTTGTTTCTTATGCTTCAGCTATTATTGTGTCTTTTACCAGATGACGTAAAATCTTTAGGGTATTGTCTTACTTTTAGGTTTTTGCTGTCATTCTTTTAGGTATCATTCTATTGTCAGTACAGGCTGGTTTTGACCATTGACGTTCTTTAGGGCAGACGTCATTCTTTGGTTTTTACCAATCAATGAGGTTATCTATGGCATTCTAGAGGTTTAAGGTATTGACATCATATCTGTCGAAAAGTATTAGTCTTCTTTAGGGTTTTGTTGTTCTCATATCGGTTTTTTTGTCGTTCTTTAGATTAGGTAGGGGTTTAGGTTTGCCTTTATATATTCTATAGTTTTTGTAAAATGTTATAGGGCAGTGTACGCAACCCATTGGTGTTTAAACATTCAAGGCCATATGTGAGTAATTTTTAGGTTGCAGAAGTCATCATTATGATTTTGTATTGTCGTTCTTTAGGGTTTGCGTAGTTCGAGGTTTAGATCGTTCTTTAGATTTATATTTATTCTTTGCAGAATACGGTATAAATATCTTTGCTTGAAGCATCGTCGAACAAAAGATCGTAGTCTTGATTCTTTAGATCTAGAGCTAATATCACATTGAATCGAAGACAGGAAAAGGAAAACAAAAGACCTAGGTCAGCAGTCGTTGGAAGGGTTTTTATTGTCATTCGAAGCACCATCAGCCACAATGAGATTTGGTTAGCGTCGTTCTTGGGGACGTTACCTTATCATTCGGTCCAGCTTTGAATCCAGATTGAAGGCGAATGTTTGGAGTTCTTTATGTTTTTTCTTTTCTTTTGGCTTTTGTATTGTCATTCTTTAGGTTTTTGTATTGTCATTCTTTGCATTGTTTTTGTATTGTCGTTCTTTAGGTTTTTGTATTGTCATTCTTTAGTTTTTTGTATTGTCATTCTTTAGGTTTTTGTATTGTCATTTTTAGGTTTTTGTATTATCATTCTTTAGGTTTTTGTATTGTCATTCTTTAGGTTTTTGTATTGTCGTTCGTTTAGGTTTTTTGTATTGTCGTTTTTAGGTTTTGTATTGTCGTTTTTAGGTTTTTTGTATTGTCGTTCTTTAGGTTTTGTATTGTATTGTTTTTCGTTCTTTAGGTTTTGTATTATCGTTTTTATTTTGTATTGTCGTTTTTAGGTTTTTTTGTATTGTCGTTTTTAGGTTTTGTATTGTCGTTCTTTAGGTTTTTTGTATTGTCGTTCTTTAGGTTTTTGTATTGTCGTTTTTAGGTTTTTATTGTTATTTTTTAGGTTTTTGTATTGTCGTTCTTTAGGGTTTTTGTATTGTCATTCTTTAGGGTTTTTTTGTATTGTTATTGTTTGGTTTTAGGTCGTTCTTTTTTGTATTGTCGTTCTTTAGGTTTTTGTATTGTTATTCTTTAGGTTTTTGTATTGTCGTTCTTTAGGTTTTTGTATTGTTATTCTTTAGGTTTTTATTGTCGTTCTTTAGGTTTTTGTATTGTCGTTCTTTAGGTTTTTGTATTGTCGTTTTTTAGGTTTTTGTATTGTTATTTTTTAGTTTTTGTTTTTAGGTTTTTGTGTCATTCTTTAGGTTTTTTGTATTGTTATTCTTTAGGCGTTTTGTTTTTTGTATTGTCGTTTTGTATTGGTTCTTTTTTGTATTGTCGTTCATTTTTAGGTTTTTGTATTGTTATTCTTTAGGTTTTTGTATTGTCATTCTTTAGGTTTTTTTGCATTGTCGTTTCTTTCTTTGTATTCTTTAGGCTTTTGTTTGTCGTGGCTTTTTGTATTGGTTTTTTTTTGTATTGTTATTCTTTAGGTTTTTTGTATTGTCGTTTTTAGGTTTTATTCTTTAGGTTTTTGTATTGTTATTCTTTAGGCTTTTGTTCTTATTGTTATTCGTTTTTAGGTTTTTTTGTATTGTCGTTTTTAGGTTTTTGTATTGTCGTTTTTTAGGTTTTTGTTTGTTATTCTTTAGGTTTTTATTGTTATTCTTTAGGTTTTTGTATTGTCGTTTTTTAGGTTTTTGTATTGTCATTTTTTAGGTTTTTGTATTGTTATTCTTTAGGCTTTTGTATTGTCATTCTTTAGGTTTTTTGTATTGTTGTTTTCTTTTGTATTGTCGTTTAGGTTTTTGTTTTTGTATTGTCATTTCTTTAGGTTTTTGTTATTGTCATTCTTTAGGTTTTTGTATTGCCATTCTTTAGGTTTTGAATTGTCATTCTTTAGGTTTTTGTATTGTTATTCTTTAGGCTTTTTTGTTATTCTTTAGTTTTTGATTGTTTTTAGGTTTTTGTATTGTTATTCTTTAGGCTTTTGTATTGTTTTCATTAGGTTTTTTGTATTGCCATTCTTTAGGCTTTTTTGTTATTCTTTATTTTTTTATTCTTTAGGTTTTTGTATTGTCGTTTTTTATTCTTTTTTTTTTTGCATTGTCATTCGTTTTTTAGGTTTTGTCATTTTTTAGGTTTTTGTGCCATTCTTTAGGTTTTTGTATTGTGATTCTTTTTGTTTTTTGTATTGTTATTCTTTGTTTTTGTATTGTTATTCTTTAGGTTTTTGTATTGTTATTCTTTTTTGTTTTTTGTATTGTTATTCTTTAGGTTTTTGTATTGTCAATGTTTTTAGGTTTTTTTTGTTGTTCTTTATTCTTTCATTAGGTTTTTTCATTCTTTGTCATTATTTTGGTTTTGTATCGTCATTGTTTTTGTTTTTGTATTGTTAGGTTTTTTGTTGATTCTTTTTGTTTTTGTATTGTATTTTTTATTCTTTAGGTTTTTGTATTGTCATTCTTTAGGTTTTGTATTGTTGTCAGGTTTTTTTCGTCAATGTTTTTGTTTTGTATTGTCATTGTTTTTGTTTTTTTTGTATTGTCATTCTTTTGATTTTTGTATTGTCATTCTTTCGTTGTTTTTGTATTGTTATTCTTTAGGTTTTTGTATTGTCATTCTTTTGGTTTTTGTATTGTCATTCTTTTGATTTTTGTATTGTCATTCTTTTCGTTTTTTGTATTGTCATTCTTTTGATTTTTGCATTGTCATTCTTTTTGATTTTTGTATTGTCATTCTTTTGATTTTGTATTGTCATTCTGTCATTCTTTTGATTTTTTGTATTGTCATTCTTTTGATTTTTGCACATGGTTCGGATTTTGTTTTAAATTTGTGTAGCAGCGTTTTAAAGCCACCATAATTTGCCAAAATTTGTACCAAATACAAAATTTTCTAAGGGTAATAGTTACAAGTGGAATCCAATAGTACAAGATGTACTTTTTGTTCAACCCGAAGGCGCAGACAAAAGATTATTTAATTGCTTAACCAAAAAACGCAGAGCGCCTACAGCTAGTAATGATGCGTATAATAATGATAATGATAATAGTAATGATGATGATAATAATGATAATAATAATAGTATTAATGATGATAATAATGATAATAATAATAGTAATGATGATAAAAATAGCAGTGAGACTTAAATTTAAAGAGAAAAACCCGCTACTTTAAACAATCCCTCTTCCAAGAAAAATGTATCATCGGTAAAAAAAAAAAAAGAAAGAAGATAAATCTATATAATAGGATCCACACCTCCTCCTTATGGAAAATAGAAAAGGAAAAATCTAGATTAAAAACTAGAACTTGGGTGGGCTTGTGTCAAATGGAACAGGTGGGCGTGTCTCAAATGGAACGGGTGGGCTTGTGTCAAATGGAACGGTGGGCTTGTGTCAAATGAAATGGGTGGGCTTGTGTCAAATGAAACGGGTGGGCTTGTGTCAAATGGAATGGGTGGGATTGTGTCAAATGAAACGGGTGGGCTTGTGTCAAATGAAATGGGTGGGCTTGTGTCAAATGAAACGGGTGGGCTTGTGTCAAATGAAACGGGATTGGGCTTGTGTCAAATGAAATGGGTGGGCTTGTGTCAAATGAAATGGGTGGGCTTGTGTCAAATGAAACGGGTGGGCTTGTGTCAAATGAAATGGGTGGGCTTGTGTCAAATGGAATGGTGGGCTTGTGTCAAATGGAATGGGTGGGATTGTGTCAAATGGGGTGGGATTGTGTCAAATGGAATGGGTGGGATTGTGTCAAATGGAATAGGTGGGATTGTGTCAAATGGAATGGGTGGGATTGTGTCAAATGGAATGGGTGGGATTGTGTCAAATGGAATAGGTGGGATTGTGTCAAATGGAATGGGTGGGATTGTGTCAAATGGAATGGGTGGGATTGTGTCAAATGGAATGGGTGGGATTGTGTCAAATGGAATGGGTGGATGTGTCAAATGGAATGGGATTGTGTCAAATGGAATGGGTGGGATTGTGTCAAATGGAATGGGTGGGATTGTGTCAAATGGAATGGGTGGGCTTGTGTCAAATGGAATGGGTGGGATTGTGTCAAATGGAATGGGTGGGATTGTGTCAAATGGAATGGGTGGGATTGTGTCAAATGGAATGGGTGGGATTGTGTCAAATGGAATGGGTGGGCTTGTGTCAAATGGAATGGGTAGACGTGTGTCAAATGGAATAGGTGAGATTGTGTCAAATGGAATGGGTGGGATTGTGTCAAATGGAATGGGTGGGATTGTGTCAAATGGAATGGGTGAGATTGTGTCAAATGGAATGGGTGGGATTGTGTCAAATGGAATGGGTGGGCTTGTGTCAAATGGAATGGGTAGGGATTGTGTCAAATGGAATGGGTGGGATTGTGTCAAATGGAATGGGTAGGGATTGTGTCAAATGGAATGGGTAGACGTGTGTCAAATGGAATGGGTGGGATTGTGTCAAATGGAATAGGTGGGACGTGTGTCAAATGGAATGGGTAGATTGTGTCAAATGGAATGGGTGGGATTGTGTCAAATGGAATGGGTGGGATTGTGTCAAATGGAATGGGTAGATTGTGTCAAATGGAATGGGTGGGATTGTGTCAAATGGAATGGGTAGACAAATGGTGTGTCAAATGGAATGGCTAGACGTGTGTCAAATGGAATGGATGGGATTGTGTCAAATGGAATGGATGGGATTGTGTCAAATGGAATGGGTAGACGTGTGTCAAATGGAATGGGTGGGATTGTGTCAAATGGAATGGGTAGATTGTGTCAAATGGAATGGGTGGGATTGTGTCAAATGGAATGGGTGGGATTGTGTCAAATGGAATGGGTAGACGTGTGTCAAATGGAATGGGTGGGATTGTGTCAAATGGAATGGGTGGGATTGTGTCAAATGGAATGGGTGGATTGTGTCAAATGGAATGGGTGGACGTGTCAAATGGAATGGGTGACGGATTGTCAAATGGAATGGGTGGACTTGTGTCAAATGGAATGGGTAGACGTGTGTCAAATGGAATGGGTGGGATTGTGTCAAATGGAATGGGTGGGATTGTGTCAAATGGAATGGGTGGATTGTGTCAAATGGAATGGGTAGACGTGTGTCAAATGGAATGGGTGGGATTGTGTCAAATGGAATGGGTGGATTGTGTCAAATGGAATGGGTGAGATTGTGTCAAATGGAATGGGTGGGATTGTGTCAAATGGAATGGGTGGGATTGTGTCAAATGGAATGGGTGGGATTGTGTCAAATGGAATGGGTGGGATTGTGTCAAATGGAATGGGTGGGATTGTGTCAAATGGAATGGGTGGGATTGTGTCAAATGGAATGGGTGGGATTGTGTCAAATGGAATGGGTGGGATTGTGTCAAATGGAATGGGTGGGATTGTGTCAAATGGAATGGGTGGGATTGTGTCAAATGGAATGGGTGGGATTGTGTCAAATGGAATGGTGGGATTGTGTCAAATGGAATGGGTGGGATTGTGTCAAATGGAATGGGTGGGATTGTGTCAAATGGAATAGGTGGGATTGTGTCAAATGGAATGGGTGGGCGTGTGTCAAATGGAATAGGTGGGATTGTGTCAAATGGAATGGGTGGGATTGTGTCAAATGGAATGGGTGGGATTGTGTCAAATGGAATGGTTGGGATTGTGTCAAATGGAATGGGTGGGATTGTGTCAAATGGAATGGGTGGGATTGTGTCAAATGGAATGGGTGGGATTGTGTCAAATGGAATGGTGGGATTGTGTCAAATGGAATGGGTGGGATTGTGTCAAATGGAATGGGTGGGATTGTGTCAAATGGAATGGGTGGGATTGTGTCAAATGGAATGGGTAGACGTTGTGTCAAATGGAATGTGGGATTGTGTGTCAAATGGAATGGGTGGGATTGTGTCAAATGGAATGGGTGGGATTGTGTCAAATGGAATGGGTGGGATTGTGTCAAATGGAATGGGTGGACTTGTGTCAAATGGAATGGGTGGGATTGTGTCAAATGGAATGGGTGTGATTGTGTCAAATGGAATGGGTGTGTTTGTCAAATGGAATGGGTGTGGATTTGTCAAATGGAATGGGTGTGTGTTTGTCAAATGGAATGGGTGGGATTGTGTCAAATGGAATGGGTGGGATTGTGTCAAATGGAATGGGTGGGATTGTGTCAAATGGAATGGGTGGGATTGTGTCAAATGGAATGGGTAGGCTTGTGTCAAATGGAATGGGTAGGATTGTGTCAAATGGAATGGGTGGGATTGTGTCAAATGGAATGGGTGGGATTGTGTCAAATGGAATGGGTGGGATTGTGTCAAATGGAATGGGTGGGATTGTGTCAAATGGAATGGGTGGGATTGTGTCAAATGGAATGGGTGGGATTGTGTCAAATGGAATGGGTGGGATTGTGTCAAATGGAATGGGTGGGATTGTGTCAAATGGAATGGGTGGGCGTTGTGTCAAATGGGGTGGAGTGGGCGTTTGTCAAACTGATTGGGTGGGTTTTGTCAAACGGATTGGGTGTGTGTTTGTCAAACGGATTGGGTGTGTGTTTGTCAAACGGATTGGGTGTGTGTTTGTCAAACGGATTGGGTGTGTGTTTGTCAAACGGATTGGGTGTGTGTTTGTCAAACGGATTGGGTAGCCGTTTGTCAAACGGATTTGGTGATGAGGGTTTGTCAAACGGATTTGGTGGGCGTTTGTCAAATGGAGTTGGCTGCCGTTTGTCAAATGGATTGAGTTGGCGTTTGTCAAACGGATTGGTTGGCGTTTGTCAAATGGGGTGGGTGCCGTTTGTCAAATGGAGTGGGTTGGCGTTTGTCAAGGCGGTGGTGGGTTGGAGTGTTTGTCAAACGGAATGGGTGGGCGTTTGTCAAACGGATTGCGTGGACGTTTGTCAAACGGATTGCGTGGACGTTTGTCAAACGGATTGCGTGGGCGTTTGTCAAACGGATTGCGTGGACGTTTGTCAAACGGAGTGGGTGGGCGTTTGTCAAACGGAATGGAGTTGGCGTTTGTCCAAACGGAATGGGTGGGTGTTTGTCAAACGGAATGGGTGGGTGTTTGTCAAACGGAATGGGTGGGCGTTTGTCAAACGGAATGGGTGGTGTTTGTCAAACGGAATGGGTGGGCGTTTGTCAAACGGAATGGGTGGGCGTTTGTCAGGCAGAATGGGGTGGGCGTTTGTCAAACGGAATGGGTGGGTGTTTGTCAAACGGAATGGGTGGGCGTTTGTCAAACGGATTGCGTGGACGTTTGTCAAACGGAGTGGGTGGCGTTTGTCAAACGGATTGAGTGGGCGTTTGTCAAACGGATTGCGTGGACGTTTGTCAAACGGAGTGGGTGAGCGTTTGTCAAACGGAGTGGGTGGGCGTTTGTCAAATGTGATTCGTAGTGAAGTGTGTGATACCACTATGTAGTCTGTGTCAATATTATGATCTTTTTGGACAATTTGCAATCTTGGCAAATAAGAAGTTTGGATTTTGTTTTATTAATCTTTCATGAAATTAATAATTGACTTTATTTGTCGTAGAATTATTGGTTATGTGTTTGATACTATCATCTGTATTTCCTTCAGTAAACATTTTCATCGCATTGGCCTATCTAAACGTGAGACCCGGTATCAGGGGGATCCCAGCGTTTTTGACAAACCAAAAGTGTGCAAGCAGGTAATTATATGATAAAAATAATAATAATGATAATAATAATAATACTAATAATAATAATAATAATAATAATAATAATAATAATAATAATAATAATAAAAGTAATAATAATAATAATAATAATGATGATGATGATGATGATGATGATGATGATGATGATGATAATAATAATAATAATAATAATAATGATCATAATTCTTTAGCGCGTAGTCTCCCAGTCTCTATGCGCTTTACATAATAGAAGGGTTACAATCAAATTATATTGATTTCATTCTAGTAATCTACATACCATTATTTCACATTTTTACATGGAACATTGTGTATGTAGATGACAACAAACAAGGTAGATAGAGACGCTTATAACTAAAACTATCTTCAAGCAATAATACAAGCACTAGCACAAGTACATCGCAATGCACTTACTTAAATGATAAGCGACAATAAATGTCAACTCCATCAAGGACATTTTTTGTCATTATATTCTACTCACATAGTAATTAGGAATATGTTAACATAGTAGTAATTTTAATATTCTTGAATGATTATGGTGACCAACATTAAAATCATATATATTAATTTACTGATATTTTATGTTATTATCATTATTTTTAAGGCATTGTGTGGTCGGTTGTGAATTCAATGACAATTCACTTCCCGAGGCATTTGATTTTATTGTCAGTGACTTGATAAACAAAACTAAGACACTTCAATCACCTTCAACAAACAATTATGTATTAACCTTGAAATCTTGTGAAGTAATTATGATGATATTCTAATTATCCAGGGTTATTGTTTTCTTTGTTATTTAAAAAGGAGAATAGCACAAATTTTTATACAACAAGCAATCGACGCCCATATTTGTAGCTGATTTGAGTTTTGTATTTTGTTTTGTATCACCAGGTCAAGGATCTCCCTGAGAGGCGAACTGTGTCCATCTTTGGTTTCTGAGTCTGGCCTTGGCGTGTGACTTTGTCACGTTTCGGACATCGAAATGATTTTACACGATTTAATGTGTTCTTCTAAAGTTATACTTGTTTTCATAAAGTATATTATTCGACATTTCGTGTGACGTCAGCATATTTTCAACGTTGACGTGATTTTTACAAAATTCAATGTATTCTTCCAACGCTATACGTTTTGTTTTTCTTATTGTACATTATGTCACAATTTTGAATAATAAAAAAAACATTTAACTTGTAACCTAGTCTAACATTTAACCACTTATTTTGTTCAGATTGTGTTAAGCATATTGTCTATGCGTACATCCAATTATTTTGTCAGATTGTCATTAAGCCTTTTGTCTATGCGTACATCCAATTATTTTGTCCAGATTGTGTTGAACATAGTGTCTATGCGTACATGCAATTATTTTGTCCAGATTGTGTTGAGCATGATGTCTATGCGTACATGCAATTATTTTGTCCAGATTGTGTTGAACATGGTGTCTATGCGTACATGCAATTATTTTGTCAGATTGTGTTGAACATAGTGTCTATGCATGCATCCAATTGCTGTATTAAGATTGTGTTGAACATAGTGTCTATGCGTACATCCAATTATTTTGTCCAGATTGTGTTAGGCATGGTGTCTATGCGTACATGCAATTATTTTGTCCAGATTGTGTTGAACATAGTGTCTATGCGTGCATGCAATTATTTTGTCCAGATTGTGTTGAACATAGTGTCTATGCGTACATGCAATTATTTTGTCCAGATTCTGTTAAGCATATTGTCTATGCGTACATCCAATTATTTTGTCCAGATTGTGTTAAGCATATTGTCTATGCGTACATCAATTATTTTGTCCAGATTGTGCTGAACATATTGTCTATGCGTACATCCAATTCTAAATGCTTTTAATGTCTTTTCCCCCATCAATTTGTTCTTAATGCATCTGTTTGCTTAATAGTGACAATTGCTGCACCCTTACAAAAATAGTATTTCAAAAGCAACCCACAGAATTGTAGATTTACATTATAAAAAAGTAGACAACCCTTCAGTCCACTGTGGTTCCCTGACCTTTGACCACACCAATGTGGCTCCCTTGTATTATTGACCTTTGACTTCACACCACTGTGATTCCTTGTATTATTGACCTTTGACTTCTTGTATTATTGACTTTGACTACTGTGGCTCCGCTCCCTTGTATTATTGACCTTTGACTTCACTCCACTGTGGCTCCGCTCCCTTGTATTATTGACCTTTGACTTCACTCCACTGCTCCCTTGTATTATTGCTTTGACTTCACTCCACTGTGTCCGCTCCCTTATTATTGACCTTTGACTTCACTCCTCTGTGGCTCCGCTGCCTTGTATTATTGACCTTTGACTTCACTCGTCTGTGGCTCCGCTCCCTTGTATTATTGACCTTTGACTTCACTCCACTGTGGCTCGCTCCCTGATTATTGACCTTTGGCTCCGCTTGGCTCCGCTGCCTTGTATTATTGACCTTTGACTTCACTCCACTGTGGCTCCGCTCCTTGTATTATTGACCTTTGACGGTGACTCTGCTTTATGTTCTCGAAATGGAAGAACTTGATGCCATTAGATCTAGATTTAGTCTTCAAGACTTATTTCAGCCATTTGATGATACATCTAGATCTAGCTATCGTGTGCAAGAATTCATTGATTCACATAGAACATAGATGCTCTAATTGTGACAAAAAAGTCAACATATGAAATCAGGAGTTTGAATAGGCCCACCATGTTAATTTTCCTTTGTTTTAAAAGTAAGACTCACTAAGTTTGATTGTAAATTTTATATTTAAAATTATAACATACACATTTCTTGATCAATTATTAGTTTTTTAAAGGATCTAAACATTATTGTGTACTATTCGTGTCGGGGGGGGGTGGGTATAGTAATACCGTTTCTGCAATTTCTCGGGTATTAAGAATTCAATCATGTCGCACACTCACAAGTTCACGCGCGGTGTCATAACCTCGTTCATTATACTCAACGAAGTGCATAAACTATAATATAATAAATTACTTTATAGGATTGCAAACTCGATGAACATTCCCAAACTGAAATAAGAGAGACGTAACAAAGAAATGTCGTAAAGCAACAAGCTTCTTTAATACGAGTTTCAAAGACAGGGGCAATGAACATACGAGATTTCAGCCTCATCATCGTTTGGCGCTGTTTGCAAAGGCTTCACCTAGAGAATAGATATGAACACACATAGAACTACATGCAAAACTAACAGTCAAATAAAACTTGACGGGCATATTATAGAAAACAAATGACGGTAGACTGGGAACCGAATTTCGCACAATAATACATTGTCTAGATCTAGGTCTACTGAAGATGCTGAAAGACAGTTTAGTGGTGGAAGAATTTAAGAATGATTGATCAAGAAAACATTAAACTCAATAGGACAGAATGTTGAATTCTGTTGTCAGCTTAAGAAATCAATAAGGGATGCAGAGCGCTTTTGATGCATGTTTGTCTTGAACCACAAAAGTAAAATGCAAAACATCGATTCTGCTAGCATTTTCGGTGTGCTGATGGATAGTTTTGTTGTGTGGGTGATGTTGCTGCTTGTTGTTGTTGCTTTGTTTGAGGTTATTTGGGGGGTTTTTTTTTGTTTCTTTCGTTTTCTTACTTTCCATGATATAAATTAATATTGAGGACTATTTCTCACGACATAACAAAGATTGTAGCGTAATATAATGTAGGTGCGGATTCACCATACCGACATACAGGGCAATGTCCTCCTGACAGATCAACAATGTAACCGCCAATGTTAAATACATCATAATACATCACTCAAGAATGAAAATTATACAAATCTATTGCAGGCGCTAAAGATCTTCAGTGTTAATTTTCGTAGATATATATAAATCTAGTAGTAGTAGTAGTAGTAGTAGTAGCAGCAGCAGTGCAGCAGCAGCAGTAGTAGCAGTAGTAAGCAGCAGCAGTAGTAGTAGTAGTAGTAGTAATAGTAGTAGTAGTAGTAGTAGTAGTTTGACAAAGCCTGTAGGCAGTATCACGTGATGCGGCGGGACAGAAGAAGCAAACAAGCGGTGAGAGTGAGTCTATTTTTAAATAGGGACTTTTTGCATTTGTGTCTTTAAGAGCTGATCATCTTCACTACGTAATGAGAAATCAATGAAGGTCAAAGTCAAGGCTAAAAGCTAGACGTCTAGGCTGAAAAGGGTACGAATGGTTTCGGACACTTTGGTTAAGTGTCCGTAGTTTTGCGCATTGGCATACGTAAATGAAAACTGGCAAGACATGTATTGTATTCGTTTGGCTTACAATTTTAAGCCTAATCTTTTAGTTTTGTTCATGTATATTAACATTTTATGCATTAACATCAAATTATTTACTAATATCAATTACATTATCAGTTTAAGTTCTATTTTAAACGTATTAAAATTCCGAATTCAGAATTTAGGCGTAATGCCTAGCCCAGCTGCCCTAATCGATAATTGTTATATGTAGATCTAATTACAAATAGATCATGGCAGTGAGATAATTGTTATATGTTGATCTAATTACAAACAGATCACATCAGTGAGATAATTGTTATATGTAGATCTAATTACAAACGAATCATGGCAGTGAGATAATTGTTGTATGTAGATATAGTTACAAACAGATCACAGCAGCTAATTGTTGTATTAGATCTAATTACAAAAATCATGGCAGTGAGATAATTGTTGTATGTAGATCTAATTACAAACAGATCATGGCAGTGAGATAATTGTTGTATGTAGATCTAATTACAAACAGATCATGGCAGTGAGATAATTGTTGTATGTAGATTTAATTACAAACAGATCACATCAGTAGATACTTGTTGTATGTAGATTTAATTACAAACAGATCACATCAGTGAGATAATTGTTGTATGTAGATCTAATTACAAACAGATGATAGCAGTGCGATGGTACTTGTGACTGTAGAGTCTTATCCTGGATAAATTTATAATAATTTATAGATCTGTGTGCTCATACTCATTACTATAATTACTGTGTTTATTAATTTAATGCTGAATGAGGTAGATTTTCTGATAAAAAATAACTTCAAAAGTTTGAAGCATAAGGATAAGCTACACATACAACATTTAGGACCTCATCAACTGAACACATTGTGTTTTCAGCTTTCGAAACCCGTCTACGTATGATACTGTCAAATGGTTGACTGTTAGCGTAGAAAAAAAGCGTTTGTTTTGCATCTAGTGTGTGGACGTGAAACGTTTGAAAGAAAAAGTTTAGAAGTATTAATGCAGTTCAACTCATATGGTCAATGCTGTCAAAAATATGATAAACCAGTAATGACATAATATACCTGAAACACTATGGGACCATATCGACTAAATGATGTAATTGTTTTAAATGTCAAATCACAAAAGGTTTAATAAGGGGTGTGAATACTTTAAACCAAAGAGACATCAATCAATTTGCATCATTGAAGACCAAACGCGCTCAATTCCACTACAAATAAAGGCTAAAAAAGTGCTTGTGACGTTATATTCGTTGGATTTGTTATTCCTTTTTAGAACCGTTTAATAAAGTATCCCTCTAAGCGTTTAGGGTTAAATCTACCGTGATAGAATTACTCATCAACTTTAACTGTATCATTTATTTATGGGGCTTCAACTAAAACTAAGAACAAAGAATTTAGATGTAAAACATGTATTCTAAGGACATTAATGTTTTAGTATTGTCATTATTGTTTTTATACAGTCAATATTGCGCATACATGTTTAAGCACAATATACGTAACTGTTTGTGTTATTTTCTTATGATAACTTTAGGTTTGAGTATGTTCATTTGAAGGGGTCATTCCGATAGTGTGCCTGTGTCCACTTTCGTAAACAAATGAGACAGAGAGATAATCCTCCTGAGGAATAAAACGAGTTCATGCTTCCTGAATAGTGTGAAAGCAATATGATGGAAATACATCACGTTTACATCCGTTTGAAACTTGAATCCCAAAAGCCAACAGTGCAAAAGAACATGGTTTTTGGCGTGTTTCTCTGAATGACGTATTTGTGACTTAGGGAGGCTGTTGAAATGATCCCTTCATTTCTTCTTCTTTTACATTTTTAAAAATACAGAAAAAAATAGAACATCAACAGAAAAAAGAAAATAATGTTGAATACCTTTTAACAGCCCGGCGGGACATTAAAATTAACTGGATCTTTTATACCGGTTGTTATGTTGTAATATCCAGTTACACTGAAAATGTCCGCTGAGTGAAATAAAAAGAACATTAATAATTAACAAACAGAAGTGGCATAAGACTAGTTTTGAGAATCATTCAATGTGCATAAAGAAAATTGTACAATTTGATGAATTACTTATACCTTTCTTTGTTATACGTTTGTCATCTCTGCGATGTGATAATAAATACAATACATTGTCATATACTTTTACCATCAAATAGACCCTTTATCATAAGAGCTAATATTGCAAAGTATAACTTTGCTAAAGATTTACATCACACTGAGTAGCAGCAAAACAAAGTCTTATTATTTCATTTCCTTTCCAAAAAAAGTCAGTAAAAATGTCGCCATCTTGTTTATTAGATTTCCTAAAACTCTACGTTGTCACTGTATAAGAATCAATATAAGACAGTCTTCACTCCATAATTGTTGTGCTACCATCTAGTGATGTAGTTTTTTTCCTGACTTAAGAAAACATTTATGACAACATTTGTCTCAAAAATGTATATTATAGACTTCGGTAGAGATTAAGATTATAATATTAACCTGAAAACAAATTAAGTAGATCAGTAGAGTCTAAATCTATAATTCTGAGTTGATCGTCATTTGTTAGCCAAGGGCTCCGTTGCTAGGTCGCCGAATGTAATCATATTTTGGATATGGACTGAATTCATCCGAAGGCCATTTCCCA
Organism: Doris montereyensis; assembly: GCA_037039925.1. NCBI lineage: Eukaryota > Metazoa > Mollusca > Gastropoda > Nudibranchia > Dorididae > Doris > Doris montereyensis. The sequence goes on along the minus strand of JAXRKP010000898.1, from coordinate 121,810 downwards.
TTGAGAAAAACTTGCTACCTAAGGCAACCATTTTAGACAGGTCTTATTATTAAAACGTTAGAATAGTATCATTCTTGCGATTACCTGTGTTATGTCAGTATCGAGTATAGATTGAAGTGGGACTTGATATTAGCCGGGATATAACATGCCTTATTGTACATGAGTTAGAAACGCTCCACCAACATCCTGTTCTACGTAAGTTCGAAACACTACACTAACACCATGTTATACGTAAGTTGGAAACACTACACCAACATCTGTTCTACATACGTTACACCAACATCTTGTTATACATAAGTTAGAAACACACCTAACATCTTGTTCCACATAAGTTGGAAACACTACACCAACATCTTGTTCTACATAAGTTAGAAACACTACACCAACATCTTGTTCTACATAAGTTAGAAACACTACACCAACATCTTGTTTACATAAGTAAGAAACACTACACCAACATCTTGTTACACATAGGTTAGAAACACTACACAAACACTGTCCACATAACTTAGAAATCTTGTTCCTGTCCACATAAATTAGAAACACTACACCAACATCCTGTTCCACATAAGTTAGAAACACTACACCAACATCTTGTTCTACATAAATTAGAAACACTACACCAACATCCTGTCTACATAATCTACACCAACATTACACAACATTAGAAACACCACAAATCTTGTTCTACATAAGTTGGAAACACCAACATCTTGTTCTACATAAGTTAGAAACACTACACCAACATTTTGTTCTACATAAATTAGAAACACTACACCAACATCTTGTTCTACATAAGTTAGAAACACTACACCAACATTTTGTTCCACATAAGTTAGAAACACTACACCAACATCTTGTTATACATAACTTAGAAACACTACACCAACATTAGAAACACTACACCAACATCTTGTCTACATAAGTTAGAAACACTACACCAACATCTTGTCACAGAACTTAGAAACACTACACCAACATCTTGTTCAACATTTTGTTCTACATAAGTTAGAAATACTACACCAACATCTTGTTCTACATAAGTTAGAAACACTACACCAACATTTTGTTCTACATAAGTTAGAAATACTACACCAACATTTTGTTCTACATAAGTTAGAAACACTACACCAACATTTTGTTCTACACACCAAATCTTGTTAGAAACACTACACCAACATCTTGTTCTACATAAGTTAGAAACACTACACCAACATCTTGTTCTACATAAGTTAGAAACACTACACCAACATTTGTTCTACATAAGTTAGAAACACTACACCAACATCTTGTTCTACATAAGTTAGAAACACTACACCAACATCTTGTTCTACATAAGTTAGAAACACTACACCAACATCTTGTTCTACATAAGTTAGAAACACTACACCAACATCTTGTTCTACATAAGTTAGAATCCTGTCCACATAACTTAGAAACACTACACCAACATTTTGTTCTACATAAGTTAGAAAAACACCAACATTTTGTTCTACCAACATCTTGTTCTACATAAGTTAGAAACACTACACCAACATCTTGTTCTACATAAGTTAGATAAGTTAGAAACACTACACCAACATCTTGTTCTACATAAGTTAGAAACACTACACCAACATCTTGTTCTACATGTTAGAAACACTACACCAACATCTTGTTATACATAAGTTAGAAACACTACACCAACATCTTGTTCTACATAAGTTAGAAACACTACACCAACATCTTGTTCTACATAAGTTAGAAACACTAACATCTTGAAATAACTAAAAACACACCAACATCTTGTTCTACATAAGTTAGAAACACTACACCAACATCTTGTTCTACATAAGTTAGAAACACTACACCAACATCCTGTTCCACATAACTTAGAAACACTACACCAACATCTTGTTCCACATAACTTAGAAACACTACACCAACATCCTGTTCTATTTAAGTTAGAAACACTACACCAACATCCTGTTCTACATAAGTTAGAAACACTACACCAACATCCTGTTCATACATAACTTAGAAACACTACACCAACATCTTGTTCCACATAAGTTAGAAACACTACACCAACATCTTGTTCTACATAAGTTGGAAACACTACACCAACATCTTGTTCTACATAAGTTGGAAACACTACACCAACATCTTGTTCTTCTAGAAACACATACGTTGAAACAATACACCAACATCCTGTTCTACATACGTTGGAAACACTACACCAACATCCTGTTTAGAAAAATTAGAAACACTACACCAACATCCTGTTCTACATAAGTTGGAAACACTACACCAACATATTGTTCTACATAAGTTGGAAACACTACACAAACATCCTGTCATACATAACTTGGAAACACTACACCAAACATCTTGTTCTACATAAGTAAGAAACACTACACCAACATCCTGTTAAGTTAGAAACACTACGCAACATTGGAAACACTACACAAACATCCTGTTCAACATCCTGTCCACATCAATTAGAAACACTACACCAACATCCTGTTGGAAACACTACACCAACATTCTGTTACATACGTTGGAAACACTACACAAACATCCTGGAAACACTACACAAACATCCTGTTCTACATACGTTGGAAACACTACACCAACATTTTGTTCTACATACGTTGGAAACACTACACAAACATCCTGTTCTACATACGTTGGAAACACTACACAAACATCCTGTTCATGAGTTGGAAACACTACACAAACATCTTGTTGAAAACACTACACAAACATCCTGTTCTACATACGTTGGAAACACTACACAAACATCCTGTTCTACATACGTTGGAAACACTACACAAACATCCTGTTCTACATACGTTGGAAACACTACACAAACATTCTGTTCTACACAAACATCCTGTTTATAAGTTGGAAACACTACACAAACATCCTGTTCTACATAATCTTGTTGGAAACACTACACAAACATCCTGTTCTACATAAGTTAGAAACACTACACCAAACATCCTGTTCTACATAACGTTGGAAACACTACACAAACATCCTGTTCTACATACGTTGGAAACACTCAACACACAAACATCCTGTTCTACATACGTTGGAAACACTACACAAACATCCAAACGTTGGAATCACTACACAAACATCCATCTTGTTCTACATACGTTGGAAACACTACACCAACATCCTGTTCTACATACGTTGGAAACACTACACCAGCATCTTGTTCTACATAAATTAGAAACACTACACCAACATCTTGTTCTACATAAATTAGAAACACTACACCAACATTTTGTTCTACATAAGTTAGAAATACTACATCAACATCTTGTTCTACATACGTTGGAAACACTACAAAAACATCCTGTTCTATATAAGTTGGAAACACTACACCAACATATTTTTCTGCATGAGTTGGAAACACTACACAAACATCCTTTTCTGCATGAGTTGGAAACACTACACAAACACATCCTGTTCTACATAAGTTAGAAACGCTACACCAACATCACAAACATCCTGTTCTACATACGTTGGAAACACTACACAAATATCCTGTTCTACATACGTTGGAAACACTACACAAACATCCTGTTCTACATACGTTGGAAACACTGTTCACCAATACACAAACATCTTGTTCTTGTTTACAAAAACATATATTCTTGTTGAAACACTACACAAACATTCTGTTCCAGTTGGAAACACTACACAAACATTCTGTTCTACATGAGTTGGAAACACATAAGACAGAAACACACAAACATCCTGTTCTACATACGTTGGAAACACTATACGTTGGAAACACTACAAACATCCTGTTCTAACATACTTGTTATACACAAACATCCTGTTCTACATACGTTGGAAACACTACAAACATCAATATCCTGAGTTCTACATACATCCTGTTCTACATACGTTGGAAACACTACACCAACATCTTGTTAACACGTTCATGTTCTACATAAGATTAGAAACACTACCAACATGAGTTGGAAACACTACACCAATATCTTGTTCTACGTAAGTTAGAAACACTACATCAACATCCTGTTCTATATAGGTTGAAAACACTACACAAACATCTTGAAGGACACGTTGCGACAAATCGGATGTCGTCATCATGGCAGTCCACATTTTACGAAGAAAAAGCCCGAGTTTTTATGTTTTGCATTATATGGCATTAAGTGGTTTATATCGGCTGGTAGCACGCTTTCTGTTTGTGACGAGGCGATGGATACTGACGCAGAAGTCGCGGCTTGTATCCTCACAGTGACGAAGACTATTTTCTGCCTATTCCTTGTGGTTGTCTTATCTTTGTTCATATAGGGCTTTGATATCATTTAATGTCATTTCTTTCCCTTTCGACATGCCCCATGTCTCACTGTCTTTATGTTGTGCATAAGATGTACATGACATTACTCTGAGGAATCATGCGCTGTGACTGGATGTCCTTTCCACATGAGTTTGAGAATTGTATCATAAACAGGTACATTAGTATGCGTACGATCCCTTTAATCGTTGAATCTGTCTTTTTGACTTACTTTGCACAATACATGTATCTGGATTCTATAGCTGTGTTCTTGTGGCCTTTGTATAAATATAACGATCCATTCATTTAATTTCAGGTCTTTTATACAACTCATATGTTGTTCAGCAAATTTCTACAACAGTTTCTCATCTTACATTAATTTGCATTTGCGAAAACAAGTATTAATACATAAATGTAATCAAATGTATCAATGTGAAGCAGTCTTAGCTCCCCTTTCCCGTACACAGTCAGGTCCACGGAGTGGTGTTGTCGTTGCTGTTCACTGAGCCTTTCTTGGAGTATAAGTGACTCTGCAGGTGTAACCAGATTAAGTAACGAACATCATAGATCTTGTAATTATAAAAAAGAACGCCGCTTGTTACTTTAATGAGTGTTTGGGTTGTTATTTTTAGTTGTTGGATGTTTGTTTTTGTGTGAGTGCGGTGAAAGGGTTTGCTGTTTTGTTGCTCTGCGTTATTTTAAGTATTTTTGTTGCCACTGTTGTTGTAGTAGTAGTTGTTGTTGTTGTTTGCTATTATTGTTGTTGTTGATGTTATTGATCTTGCTGTTGAGTGTCTATGACTTTCTCAGCTTTGGACATATTTTGGCTTTAGTCAACCCCTGGCACCGTCTCCTCGGCGTTATCAAAATGGATGGACGATTGACTCGTAACAAGTACCCACCAAGCAACCATTTGTTTGTCCACGAAACCTTCGATGCTCTCCCACCATCCGCATTATCCTCTACGCTATGTCGGTAAATAGAATAAGTAAGAAATACGTTATTTACAATGACATGTTTAAACACACTTACCACCTACATAAGTAGCCACATTTACAGGGATATAGAGATTGCCTTGATTTACACTGACGCTTCTATTGTTGCGTTACCGACCGTTGCTCTGTAGAATAATACTGGCAAACTGCCAGCGGGACCTAAGTCACCTGAACCAATAGGTGTTGAATCATCTGGTAAATGATGTAATAATAAATGAAAGATTCACACTGCTGAGGTGTTAGTTGTTCATGTTATTGTTGCAGAGAAGAGATTATTTCTAGAAACCATACGGTACAGTTTTCTCGAAATAGAGATATACATTCTCACTTGATCTCCTTATTCTAATATAATGTTTAATGAGCATTTATGAAACAGACATGAACTAGTAGAGTCAGATTTTTCTTCTTCACGTTAATAAATAGTAACTTTTACTTGACGTTCATTACTGACTATTAATGGCCTTATAGTCTATTACTGGGTATGACTCACGATATAATCCATTACTGGGTACGACAGGCGTTATAGTCTATTACTCGGTATGACTGGCGTTATAGTCTATTACTCGGTATGACTGGCGTTATAGGCTATTACTCGGTATGACTGGCGTTAAAGGCTTTACTCGGTATGGCTGGCGTTATAGGCTATTACTCGGTATGACTAGCGTTATAGGCTATTACTCGGTATGACTGGTGTTATAGGCTATTACTCGGTATGACTGGCGTTATCAGTCTATTACTCGGTATGACTGGCGTTATAGTCTATTACTCGGTATCACTGGCGTTACAGTCTATTACTCGGTATGACTGGCGTTATAGGCTATTACTCGGTTATGTCTATTACTCGGTATGACTGGCGTTATAGTCTATTACTCGGTATCACTGGGTTACAGTCTATTACTCGGTATGACGTTACTCGGTATGAGGCTATTACTCGGTATGACTGGCGTTATAGTCTATTACTCGGTATGACTGGCGTTATAGGCTATTACTCGGTATGACTGGCGTTATAGGCTATTACTGGGTATAACTGCGTTATAGTCAATTACTCGGTATGACTGCCGTTATAGGCTATTACTGGGTATAACTGCGTTATAGTCTATTACTCGGTATGACTGGCGTTATAGTCTATTACTGGGTATAACTGTGTTATAGTCTATTACTCGGTATAACTGGCGTTATAGTTTATTACTGGGTATGACTGACGTTATAGTCTAATACTGAGTATTACCGACGTTATAAGCCTATAACTCAGTATTACTGGCATTATAGTCTATAATTGAGTATTACCGTTTTTATAGTTTGTAACTGAGTATTACTGGCGTTATAGTCTGTAACTGAATATTACTGGCGTTATAATATATAGCTCAGTATTACTGGCGTTATAGCGTATAACCGAGTATTACTGGCGTAAGAGTCTATTGCTGGGTATGACTGGCGTTATAGTCTATTACCGAGTTTACTAGCGTTAGAGTCTATAACTCAGTATTACTGGCGTTATAGTCTATAACTAAATATTACTGGCGTTATAGCTTATAACTGAGTATTACTGGCGTTATAGCCTATAACTGAGTATTACTGGCGTTATATCCTATAAATGAGTATTACTGGCGTTATAGTCTGTAACTGAGTATTACTGGCGTTATAGTCTATAATTAAGTGTTACTGGCGTTATAGTCGATAACTAAGTATTACTGGCGTTATAGTCGATAACTGGAGTTTTACTGGCGTTATAGTCTGTAACTGAGTATTACTGGCATTATAGTCTATTACTGGGCATGACTGGCGTTATAGTCCATTATTGGGTATGACTGACGTTATCGTATATTACTGAGTATTACTGCCGCTATAGTCTATAGCTAAGTATTACTGGCATTATAGTTTATAGCTAAGTATTACTGGCGTTATAGTCTATTACTGAGTGTTACCGGCGTTATAATCTATTATTGAATATTACTGGCGTCGTAGACGATTCTTGAGTATTACTGGCGTTATAGTCTATTCCTAAGTGTTACTGGTGTTACAGTCTATAACTAAGTATTACTGGCGTTATAGTCTATTACTCAGTATTACCGGCGTTATAGTCTATAACTAAGTATTAATGGTGTTATCGTCAATTACTGAGTAATGAAGGTGTTATAGTCTTTTCTTGAGTTTTATTTTCCTTACAGTATATAGCTAAATATTACGGACGTTATAGTCTATTACTGAGTATTACTGGCGTTACAGTCTATTACTGAGTATTACTGACGTTATAGTCTATTACTGAGTGGTATTGGTGTTATAGTCTATTACTCAGTATTACTGGTGTTATAGTCTATTACTCAGTATTACTGGTCTGAGTATTACTGTGTTATAGTCTATTACTGAGTATTACTGGAGTGATAGTATATAACTAAGTATTACTGGTGTTATAGTGTATAGCTGAGTATTACTTGCGTTATAGCCTATAACTGAGTATTACTGGCGTTATAGTCGATAGTTAAGTATTACTGGCATTATAGTCTATTACTGCGTATTACTGGTGTTATAGATATTAATGACTATTACTGGCATTATAGTCTATTACTCAGTATTACTGGCGTTATAGTATATAACTAAATATTACTAGTGTTATAGTCTATAGCTGAGTATTACTGGAGTTATAGTCTATAGCTGAGTATTACTGGCGTTATAGTCTATAGCTAACTATTACTGGTGTTATAGTCTACTAGTGAGTATTACTTGCGTTATAGGTTATAACTAAGTATTACTGGTGTTATAGACTACTACTACTGAATATTAATCGCGTTATAGACTATTACTGAGTGAGGGCATTATAGACCATAACTGAGTATCACTAGGTTATAGGTATAACTAGTATTGGTTAAAGTCTATAACTGAGTATTACTAGGTTATAGTCTATAACTGGTTATAATCGCGAGACTATTACTAGGTTATAGTGTATAACTGAGTATTATTAGCTTACAGTGTATACCTGAGTACATTACTAGGTTAAAGTCTACACCTGAGTATTGCTAGGTTATAGTGTATAAGTGAGTATTACTAGGTTACAGTGTATAACTGAGTATCACTGGCGTTATATTCGATAACTGGGTATTACTGACGTTACAGTCTATATCTGAGTTTTACTTGCTTATAGTCTATAACTGAGTATTACTAGGTTAGAGTGTATAACTGAGTATTACTGGCGTTATAGTCTATAACTGAGTATTACTAGATTAGAGTGTATAACTGAGTATTACTAGCTTACAGTGTATACCTGAGTATTACTATGTTAAAGTCTATAACTGAGTTTAACTACGGTAAAGTCTATAACTGAGTATTACTAGGTTAAAGTGTATTTTTTGAGTATTACTAGGTTAAAGTCTATAACTGAGTACTACTAGGTTAAAGTCTGTAACTGAGTATTACTAAGTTATAGTGTATAACTGAGTATTACTAGGTTATAGTTTATAAGTGAGTATTACTAGGTTATAGTGTATAACTGAGTATTACTATGTTAAAGTGTATAATTGAGTACTACTAGGTTAAAGTGTATAATTGAGTATTACTAGGTTAAAGTGTATAACTGAGTATTACTAGGTTATAGTCTATAACTGAGTATTACTAGGTTAAAGTCTATAACTGAGTATTACTAGGTTATAGTGTTTAAGTGAGTATTACTACGTTTAAGTGTATAACTGAGTATCACTGGCGTTATAGTCGATAACTGAGTATTACTGACGTTATAGGCAATAACTGAGTATTATTGGCCTTATAGTTTATAACTGAGTATTACTGGCATTATAAAGCATTACTCAAAATTACTATTGTTATAGTCTATAACTGAGTATTACTGGCGTTATAGCCTACAACTAAGTATTACTGCCGTTATAGCCTACAACTAAGTATTACTGTCGGTATAGTCTGTAACTGAGTATTACTGGCGTTATAGTCTGTAACTGGGTATGACTGGCGTTATAGTCCATTAGTGGGTATGACTGACGTTATAGTCTATTACTGAGTATTACTGTCGTTATAGCCTAAAACTGAGTATTACTGGCATAATAGTCTGTAACTACGTATCCCTGGCGTTATAGTTTATTACTTGGTATTACTGGCGTTATAGTCTATAACTGTGTATTACTGGCGTTCTAATCTATTACTGAGAATTACTGTCGTTATAACCGATAACTGACTTATAATCTATAACTAAGTATTACTGGCATTATAATCTATAACTGTGTGTTACTGGCATTACAGTCTATAGCTGAGTATTACTGGCGTTATAGTCGATAACTAAGTATTGCTGGTGTTATAGTCTATAATTGAGGATTACTGGTGTTATAGTCTATAACTGATTTTACTGGCGTTATAGTCTATAACTGAGTATTACTGACGTTATAGTTTATAACTGTGTATTACTGGCAATATAAACAATTACTGAATATTTACTGGTGTTATAATCTATAACTGAGTATTACTGGCGTTATAGTCTATAACTGTGTATTACTGGCCTTATAGTTTACAACTGAGTATTACTGGCATTATAAACCATTACTGAATATTCCTGGTGTTATAGTATATTCCTGAGTATTACTGGCGTTCTAGTATATAACTGAGTGTTACTGGCGTTATAGTCTATAACTGAGTGTGAATGGCGTTGAAGTCTATAACTGAGTATTACTGACGTTATAGTTTATAACTGAGTATTACTGGCATTATAAACTGTTATTGAATATTACTCGTGTTATGGTCTATTCCTGAATATTACTGGCGTTATAGTCTATAACTGAGTATTAATGGCGTTATAGTCTATAATTGAGTGTTACTGGCGTTATCGTCTATAACTAAGTATTACTGGCGTTATAGTTTATAACTGAGTATTACTGGCATTATAGTCTATAACTGAGTATTACTGACGTTATACTCTATAACTGAGTATTACTGCCGTTATAGTTTATAACTGAGTATTACCGGCGTTATAGTTTATAACTGAGTATTACAGGCGTTATACTCTATAACTGGAGTATTGCTGCCGTTATAGTTTATAGCTGAGTATTACTGGTGTTATAGTCTATAACGAAGTATTATTGACTTCATAGTTTATATCTGAGTTTTTATTTGCATTATAAACCATTACTGAATATTACTGGCGTTATAGTCTATAATTGAGTATTACTGGCGTTATAATCTATATCTGATTATTAATGGCGTTATAGTCTATAACTAAGTATTACTGGCGTTATTGTCTATAACTGAGTATTACTGGCGTTATAGTCTATAACTAAGTATTACTGACATTATAGTTTATAGCTAAGTATTACTGGCGTTATAGTCTATTACTGAGTGTTACTGGCGTTATAATCTGTTACTGAATATTACTGTCAGTATAGACGCTTCTTGAGTATTACTGGTGTTATAGTGTATTCCTGAGTATTACTGGTCTTACGGTCTATAACTAAGTATTACTGGCGTTATAGTGTATTACTGAGTATTACCGGCGTTGTAGTATATAACTAAGTATTACTGGTGTTATAGTCTATTACTTAGTATTACTGACATTGTAGTCTATAGCTAAGTGTTACTGGTGTTATAGTGTATAGCTGAGTATTACTGGCGTTATAGCCTATAACTGAGTATTCCTGGCGTTATAGTCTATAGCTAAGTATTACTGGCATTATAGTCTATGACTGCGTATTACTGGTGTTATAGTCCATTAATGAGTATTACTGGCATTATAGTCTCTTACTAAGTATTACTGGTGCAATAGTTTATAGCTGAGTATTACTGGGGGTATAGTCTATAGCTGAGTATTACTGGCGTTATAGTCTACAGTTAAGTATTCCTGGTGTTAAAGTCTACTACTGAGTATTACTGACGTTATCGTCTATAACTAAGTATCAGTGGTGTTATAGACTACTTCTGAATATTAGTCGCGTTATAGACTATTACTGAGTATTAAGGGCGTTATAGACCATAACTGAGTATTACTAGGTTATAGTGTATAACTGAGTATTACTAGGTTATAATCTATAACTGAATATTACTAGGTTAAAGTGTATAACTGAGTATGACTAGGTTAAAGTCTATAACTGAGTATTACTAGATTAAAGTCTATAACTGAGTATTACTAGGTTAAAGTATATACATGAATATTACTAGGTTATAGTCTATAACTGAGTATTACTAGGTTATAGTGTATAACTGAGTATTACTAGGTTACAGTGTAAACCTGAGTATTACTAGGTTAAAGTCTATAACTGAGTATTACTAGGTTAAAGTGTATAACTGAGTATTACTAAGTTCAAGCGTATAACTGAGTATTACTAGGTTAAAGTGTATAACTGAGTATTAGTAGGTAAAAGTCTATAACTGAGTATTACTACATTTAAGTGTATACCTGAGTATAACTAGGTTATAGTCTATAACTGAGTATTACTAGGTTAAAGTGTATAACTGAGTATTACTAGGTTAAAGTCTATAACTGAGTATTACTAGATTAAAGTCTATAACTGAGTATTACTAGGTTAAAGTATATACATGAGTATTACTAGGTTATAGTGTATAACTGAGTATTACTAGGATTTAAAGTGTATAATTGAGTATTACTAGGTTAAAGTGTATACCTGAGTACTACTAGGTTATAGTGTATAACTGAGTTTACTAGGTTAAAGTGAATACCTGAGTATTACTAGGTTAAAGTTTATAACTGAGTATTACTAGGTTAAAGTCTATAACTGAGTATTACTAGGTCATAGTCTATAACTGAATATTACTAGGTTATAGTCTATAACTGAGCATTACTAGGTTACAGTCTATAACTGAATATTACTAGGTTATAGTCTATAACTGAATATTGTTAGGTTAAAGTCTATAACTGAGCATTACTAGGTTATAGTCTATAACTGAATATTGTTAGGTTAAAGTGTATAACTGGGCATTACTAGGTTATAGTATATAACTGAATATTGTTAGGTTAAAGTGTATAACTGAATATTACTAGCTTACAGTCTATAACTGAATATTGTTAAGTTAATGTGTATAACTGAATATTGTTAGGTTAAAGTCTATAACTGAATATTACTAGCTTACAGTCTATAACTGAATATTGCTAGATTAAAATCTATAACTGAATATTGTTAGGTTAAAGTCTATAACTGAATATTACTAGCTTACAGTCTATAACTGAATATTGTTAGGTTAATGTGTATAACTGACTATTGCTAGGTTACAGTCTATAACTGAATATTACTAGGTCAGTCTATAACTGAATATTGCTAGGTTAAAGTCTATAACTGAATATTGCTAGCTTACAGTCTATAACTGAATATTGTTAGGTTAATGTGTATAACTGAATATTACTAGGTTACAGTCTATAACTGAATATTGCTAGGTTAAAGTCTAGAACTGAATATTGCTAGGTTAAAGTCTATAACTGAATATTGTTAGGTTAAAGTGTATAACTGAATATTACTAGCTTACATTCTATAACTGAATATTGTTAGGTTAATGTGTGTAACTGAATATTGCTAGGTTACAGTCTATTACTGAATATTACTAGGTTACAGTCTATAACTGAATATTACTAGGTTACAGTCTATAACTGAATATTACTAGGTTACAGTCTATAACTGAATATTGCTAGGTTACAGTCTATAACTGAATATTACTAGGTTACAGTCTATTACTGAATATTGCTAGGTTACAGTCTATAACTGAATATTGCTAAGTTACAGTCTATAACTGAATATTGCTAGGTTATAGTCTATAACTGAATATTGCTAGGTTATAGTCTATAACTGAATATTGCTAGGTTAAAGTCTATAACTGAATATTGCTGGGGTTACAGTCTATAACTGAGCATTACTAGGTTACAGTCTATAACTGAATATTGTTAGGTTAAAGTCTATAACTGAATATTGCTAGGTTACAGTCTATAACTGAATATTGCTAGGTTACAGTCTATAACTGAATATTGCTAGGTTATAGTCTATAACTGAATATTGCTAGGTTACAGTCTATAACTGAATATTGCTAGGTTACAGTCTATAACTGAGCATTACTAGGTTACAGTCTATAACTGAATATTGCTAGGTTACAGTCTATAACTGAGCATTACTAGGTTACAGTCTATAACTGAATATTGCTAGGTTACAGTCTATAACTGAGCATTACTAGGTTACAGTCTATAACTGAGCATTACTAGGTTACAGTCTATAACTGAGCATTACTAGGTTACAGTCTATAACTGAGCATTAGTAGGTTACAGTCTATAACTGAGCATTAGTAGGTTACAGTCTATAACTGAATATTGCTAGGTTACAGTCTATAACTGAATATTGCTAGGTTAAAGTCTATAACTGAGTAGTACTATGATTCAGTCAGATTTGTACCAGACTATGAATGGAAATAAATGAATAGTGTACTACAATCACACCGATGATTTATTCGATTGTTATTTAAATTCTATAATATAAATTATGTAACCTGTAGGAAAAGAAATATGCTGCTACATTTTAGTCTCTTTTCAAATGTTATGAGCTAGTATCTTGATTGAAATTTAATAGAAATTGAAATTGTTCTTTTGATCTTATCGTCGTTTAAACATAAACTGACTCTAAAGACATGTTTGTCAAGCTCTGAAAGGAGTAAGGTTAAGGCATGCAAAGTCATGCTTTCTTGCTCCTTTGAATTGTCTTTTAAATACTTGTTGCGTTTAAATATAGTCTTTGAGTATATGCGTAAGTGTAAGAATATTTCAATTGCACCCTGAAATTTGCATGTTGTGCTTAAAGCTTAGGCTATCAATAAATATGCATTCAAAATTGTATCCGTCATAAATTAACTGAAAGTGATATGAAATTTTTCTTTAAAAGCCTTCATTCAATGAAGAGTGCAAAAATGATCCGTATTCGTATTAATGAAACTGCTCACATACCTGGGAGACAGAACTTCCGTAAAGCTGTGCTCAAGGGCGAAACAACACATATGTTCGTGTCCAAGTTAAGAACATATTGCATTCCTGTCTGTTCATGAGAATAAATACAACATTTTGAAGTAGACAATTTACTAGCACAGACACTGTCAAGTCCAATTATTGAAAATACAGTATAGAGATTGCAGAGCTGTCAATATGTCGATTGTCAAATATGGCGTCTAGACTTTGCCTCTGAAAGTTAAGCCTATCAACAAATGGAAAATGATATTTGGATTAATCAATATTTAAAACAATGAACCTGTACTACATCTTGTTAAATACAACTCATTCACGAATCATCAGTGTGATTTGATTACAATACAGAAAAAAATGTGTTGTTCCCTATCAAACATAATTTCTAGTTGTCGGCGCTATACGAGCAGATAATATGTGAATCAAGAGTTGCTTTTAGATCTTATAACAATAGTCTATTGTCTTTGTCTATGAATCTGGCACATGAATAACTCAGATAATTATGAGAAAAATCAGATATTAACAATCGGGAATAGGAATCGAATCTAGTAAAGTCCTATCATTTTTTTCCAGGTTGATATTTCAATATTTCTTTATCGTGAGATCCTTTACTCCTGTTTTACCTTTCCTGAATAGTGAGTGACAGAGAGAATTCCATGGGTAACGCCTGCTTTGGTTTCGACCTTAAGAGTTCTTACACGAGAATTGGTGAAGTCGTAATGAAGATATGCATAAATCTGTGAATAAAGAATGTGAAACCACCTTATTAATCACAATAATGAAATAATCAACGTAATAATGAAATGATTGAATACAAGAGTGTACATAGAAAGCGCTACTTCTGACTGATATCTAGTCTTTATTATTTCAACTCGCCACAGAACAGCATCAAACACCCTGCCTCTGGACTACCGAATCCCCCTCGCCGCCCCCCCCCCTCCACTCACCCAGAAGTGGCAGCTCTTCCAAATACGTTGTCATGTTAACTTCCCTTTTTGTGACTAATTTTCATGCTGGTTCCAAGGTAATTCTTTGCACCATGTCACTGGTGTCCTGCCTATGACATATTCATGGTAAGTCACGTTTCTTTACCTAGGACACTTTAAATCTTTTCTCATCCTACCTTGTAATACGTCTGGTATATATATATATATATATATATATATATATATATATATATATATATATATATATATATATATATATATATATATATATATATATATATATATATATATATATATATAAGACAGTTTTGGAAAATCACATCATGAATTACTTATTATTTACCATTATTTACTTATGGATGTATTTCTAATATCAATTTACAAAAGATTTTCTTAACACATTTAAACAACATAACCATTGTGATCATAAAATATCCATATTTATAAAGCGCCGGTTTTGTGGTGCATTGCTTTACTGCTTTTAGTCGTGAAATTGAGAATGGAAGAGAGAGAGTGAAAGTGAAAGAGATAAATTGTATTGTAATCTATTCATTTTAATTTCAAACGGGACCAGAGCAAATTTCCTTTTGAACAATTAAAGACATCTTTTCTGATCTTATCTTAGCTTAATTAATGCTGAGTCACATTCAAATAAAAACACTACCCTTGTCAGTCCACCATTGTGTCTTGTTACAGTCCTTGTCATCCCCTCAAACTGATCAGGGGCACAGATCTGTGACTGTAAGGCAAAGGCGCACGGTGCCACCAGCAGTAAAACACAAACTTTCAAACACGTCATGTTGGTCACTGCAGAGAAGAAGACACGAAAGTTTTGGTATTGCAAGAGCAGTCGCAGTGAATAAGTGAATGAATGAAGTCAACCAATACTGCTTTTAGCGTAATACAACGTTGTTCAATAAC
>JAXRKP010000898.1:98218-100718 GCA_037039925.1 Doris montereyensis | reverse complement strand
TCTTTTAATTCTATGTCTTCGTTAACGTTTTCCTGTAATTAGCATTCTCAATCTAACATTCCATGTATTGGTTAAATTTCACGGTGTGAATTTCTAAAAGCTTCGGACAATATGGCGTTTCCTTCATTGTATTCATACATGTATTATATAACTGTTCATAATATAAACGATATATTTTGGGAATTATCTTTATACCCTTTCATGCCCTTTCTCAAGTGCAAATCTATTTGTGAGGATATCAATAGCATTTTAGAGTATATCAAGTACATGTATTTCCAAAAAGATTAAAACAGATAGAAGGGAGAGGGATAAGCTTGTGGGCAAGGAGCAAGAAGAGCAGTCAGGATAGAGAAAATTAGAGGGATCCTGTGGTCAGGCCTTATGCGCCTCCTGTTGGTCCGTTTCTTTGTTTGTCTCTTTACTTACCTGGCTTATATTCGACTTCTGTCACTTTTACCTTAACTTACCTTACCAAAACAGAAAGACAGACAGTGGAAGATTTAGCAATTCTGTATTTTGGAGGTTTAAGATATTTATAATTTATATAATAGTTAGTCATGAAACAAAAGGCTAATAACAAAGATCTCCACATACGGAGAGCTCAGTAGAGTCTCGGCCTCTCTACTAAGGTCGTTGGTTCTAGCAAGTTGAACCGTTTTTCGGGGTTTTCGAGTAACCCCTTCCCCTCCCCACTCAGGCCAGGTAGGTGGATCGACGCTTGGTCACATCGAAGACTGACGATAAGAAAGGAGGTTCTGTGGGATAATAACAACACTCTGTGCGTTAAAAGCCCTTGCCTGTTTTGCAGATCAATTAAAAACCCTCCCTAAACCCTCCAGGATCATTTTACATGTGGAAAGTAAAACTGGGGTTATCGTTAATACAAGACGAATGAGTAACCTCACAACACTAATCTCGGTTGGAAAACTTATAAATTAGGTTGATTTACGCAGTGCAAGATATTTTATCACGTAGATAAGTCGAGTCCAGACAGTGGACAGATAAGCACCTGTAATACGGACGAGGTCTCCTGCTGCCTTTTTTTGACCCAAGCAGTTGAAACTTGCTGCCTTAGGCTGGTCGTGAATGACTAAAGGCTAAGGGAGTTAACCCTGACAGAAAATAACAAGACCCGGTAGGGAGCCTCAATGTGGCAACCTCACCATCTACCCTAGCTAATCCTACTTATCCAAAACAACCTGATTCAAAGTACAATGATATAATCCCCGGCTTATCCAAAACAACCTGATTGAATGATATTCGAAGACGACTCTGGAACAGAACAATTGTGAGAACATGGAATGTTATGGCAATTTGGCTAGCTGAAGAAATGAAACATTTCAAAGTAGAAACTATTAAGAAACAAAAAAAAGGGACAAGAAATAGACAATGTAGGACCAAATCATACTTTAATCTTCTCAGGAGTAGATGTCAAAGATAGAGCTAGAGCAGGAATAGGCCTCCTAATGCATAAAAGGCAAGAAATGCTACTAGAAAGTTGGAAATTTGTAAGGCCGCGGCTGTTAGAGGTAAATATTAAACCAAAAGGAAGAGAAATTAAATTATTAGTAGCTTTATGGACCAAACGAAGATGCCACCAAAGAAGAAAAAGATATCTTCGAAAATGATTTAAAATAGCTACAGAGAATCTCAAACTTAAACAGGAATTAATGAATTTAGGAGACTTAAACGTTCTCCAAATGTAGAAACATGAGTAATAGGTAGATTTGAGCAACAACTTCTCCGAATAACATTGAAAATAGCTACAACTGTTTTTCCTCATAAAAATATCAAAAAATATACAAGATTAAATGAAGACAGATGTAAAAAGTCAATCATAGACTACATGATAGTCAGCAGCTCCCTTTTTTACAGTACAATGGATGCTAGAGTAAGCAGAGGAGCTGAAATTTAGTGATCATTACATAGTGATAGCCAAAATGAGATTATTAACTGAAGAAAACAAACAGGAAAAGAAAGAGAAGAAAGCTATTAAACTCAAAATAGAAAGAACTAAATAAACCAATAGTAAAACAGATATACCAATTCATGATAAAAAGATCTGTCAGTGAAATGCAGATGGATCTGAAGGAAAGCACAAAAGAAGAAAATTGGCAAATATATAAAGAAACACTCCTCAGTTGTACTGAAGAGGTCTGTGGTAGGAAACAAATTAAGGAGATAGAAAAGAACAGCATGGTGGAATAAGAACGTCAAGACTAAATTCAAAGAAAAAAGGATGCCTGGAAGAACTACTTGCAAACAAAGAGACCAGAGGATAGGATATGTTACGTGAGGAGTAAAAGAACTATCGCCAAAGAAGTAAGTTAAGAAAGCAAAACAGGAACAGTGGGAAGAGTTTGGACAAAGACTTCAAAGCTATCACGGAAATCAAAAAGCTGTTCTGGGAGGCAATGAAGAGCATGAGAAAAAACAAACCATGCCCAATAAGACAAATTAAGAATGCCAAACGAGAAATAATGAAAAGGAGACAGCAAAA